>JANAVB010043100.1:0-27383 GCA_029216955.1 Iris pallida | reverse complement strand
AAGAATGGGGTATTATTGGCCTTCCATGATAGCAGATGCTGTAGATTACGCCAGAAGGTGTAAAGCATGTCAAATTCATGCTGACTTTATTCACCAACCTTCTGAATTTCTACATCCTACAGCAGCTTCTTGGCCCTTCGAAGCTTGGGGTATGGATGTCATTTGTCCTATTAACCCTCCTTCTGTTAAAGGACATCGGTTCATATTAGCTATAACCGATTACTTTTCTAAGTGGGCAGAAGCAGCTCCCCTTGCTAAAGTGAAAACATCTAATGTGATCAGCTTCATCAAACATCATGTCATTTATCGCTTCGGGATTCCTCGACGGATAATTCATGACAATGGTCCACAATTTGCCAGTCAGGCATTTTATCGGTTCTGTGATAAGAATCAAATTCAAAATCTGACTTCTACGGCTTATAATCCAGTTGCTAATGGTTTAGCCGAAGCCTTCAATAAGACGATCATTAAACTTAAGTTTGTCTCTTCTAATAAACGTGATTGGAATGAGAAACTTGGAGAATATTTATGGGCTTATCGAACAACAGTCCGGACTCCTACTGGTTTTACACCATTTTTATTGGTTTATGGATGTGAGGCTGTTCTTCCCTTGGAAATCCAGATTCCATCTCTACGAATAGCTATTGCTAATGAGCTAACTATAGAGAACAATGATCGCTTACGACTCCAAGAACTTGAAGGATTGGACGAGAAGCGTCTTCAAGCACAACAGCATATTGAGCTATATCAAGCCCGTATATCTCGAACTTTCAATCGTAAAGTTAAAGAAAGAGTATTCAAGATTGGCGAGTTGGTATTAGCCGTTCGAAGACCGATGATTATGACTCATAAAAGCAAAGGGAAATTCCATGCAAAATGGGAAGGCCCTTATGTAATTGAGACCGTGTTTTCAAATGGCGTCTATCGGTTATCAAAGCCCAATGGAGATTTACTCATGATGCCGATCAATGGCAAATTTCTTAAGAAGTACTATGTATAAAAAAAGAGACAGAATGAAAATAAAATTTCTTTTATTATTATTTTTGTTCTGAATAAAGGATTAAGGACGAGGACCACTGCCTTTCTTATTGAATACATAGTCAGTCAATGCTTCGAAGACATCGTTGCCTGAGTTCATAAAAAACCTGCAGGCAGCCATCCTCAGCGCTTCTTCTTCAGGAGTTTTCCCAAGCTCTACTAAGAAAGCAAGGATGTCTTGTGGTGGCTTGGAAGTAGAAGAACTTTCGCCTACTTCGGTTGGGCCTATCACAATTGGCTCAACGGGGCACGTCTCGATGACGTCCTCAACCTTCTTGGAGACTTCATTCTTTTGCTGCACGCCCATGGAAGACATTTTCGATAGAGGAGTGGAAATAAGAATGAAATGTTACAAAGAGTTCTCACCTATTTATAGGAGAGATCTATTAATGAACCAGTCTTTTGAAAACAACTGTTCATTCCCGAAAAGACCTGTCCGTTCATTACATCAGATTCATCCATTTAATTATGGAATTGAATTAACTTTTTCTTTTTTTTTTCCCGAAAGATATGTCGGTTCATTCATTTTAGCATATATCCTCAAATGACATCTGTCTTCTTAATCCCCAGCTACCAAGGTTTGGTTAAGCTGATTACTCGGAGAGAAATTTTGATCTTCTATCTTACCAGATGGTATAGAAAGTTGGATTTATTATTTATCACGTTTTTATGACCTCTGAATAAATATTAAATTTGTTTGTATTTCCTATTTATCATGTCCATTTGACCTCTGCATAGATATTAATCTACTTTTCTTTGAGTTCTTACATAATGTCATGTCCATATTACCTCTGATAGTATTGTATACTCTAAAAACAGAAAACAAGATTTTATTATCTGTCATGTCCGTATTACCTCTGGATAGATACAAATCATTGAGCATAGAAGACTTGTCACTTCCATTCTCATTTCATCATAAAAGTCTATTACATTTCTTAGACTTTCTTACAAATCATAATGGAAATCTATTACATCTTGGATTTTCATTCTATACAACAACGATGACCTAATCGAGATCTATTTCTTCTTTGGATCTTCTTCATCGGATTCGTTGTTGGTGTCAATTCCTTACTGTTTGAGCCTCAATGGTGACCAGAATAGTAGGAATCAAACTCTGGTCTTCTCTCTCAGACGAGAGGAGAATCCCAGAGTATGGTAGCCCGAAGACGTGTTGCTGCCAATACAATTGGTGGAGAAGTGGCGGCCTTTCAGAGGAGATAGGAATGTATCCAGCATTGGGATACAATTCCTAGTCCTGCCGTGAAAGGAACTCTACTACCCAATTTCTCGGGATAGAGTTGACTCCACCATCCAACTTTCCGTGTATAAAGGCTCTTCCTACCATCTGAGGAAGACCCTTTTATCCTACGAAAAGTTCTGAGTTGTCTGATTTGTGTGTCAAAAGCGCATGAGCTCCCTGATATTGATGTCAGAAGAATGCTCCTCACAGCGTCAAAGTCGCCAATACCGATTCTGGAAAAGTTCTTCAGCCAAACTTCTGCAGGAAACAACAAAGAAAAATTGTTTTAAACAGAAGTATCATCAGACGCTTATCAGTCAATTAAACTAAAAAAACAGGTGCTTACGCATCTTATTTTATCTTCAACAGGCATACCTTATCTACAAGGTTTTTGCGCCAGTGATTCATGTGCACCTAATCTACGAGGTTTTATGCCAATGTTTCACGTGCAACAAGGCTTTACACCTGAGGTTTTTATGCCAAGTTTTACGCCAATGTTTTACGTACAACGCTCCATATCTGTTAAGGATTTGCGCTCGTTTAAAGATCGACATCTGTTATCAACAAAAAGTTCAAAAGCAGACGATCGATTTACGAATCAAACTTACCATTAAGGTCAGATGATTCGGCTCTAAGAGTGGTTGAATCAACGTCTGGTGACCGGGCGTACAGAGAGACGGTATCGGAAAGCATCATCATTTGTTGCAGAATAAAATCTTGCAAAGAGCTACCGGGCGTACAGAGGAACGACATCGGAAAGCATCGCCATTATCAATCTCTTATTGGAGAATGAAAAGTTGTAAAAAGCTATCTTCAGAAGAATGAGAATGAGAATGTATAAAACATTCTTTAACTCAGCTATTTATAAGGGTTGAAGAAACGGTTGGCGTGAGTCTATTTCGGGAAAGATCCTACTAAAAAGACGCTCGTGACCACAAGGCAGATGCCACGTGTTGTTTTGTTTCTCTTGGGAATGAACAATCATAGATGCAGTCAAAGGAGGTATAGAACAATTCTATATGCCAACAGATGAGATCAATATCGAGATTTTATTTATAAAAAGGGGAGTAAGCCCCTACAGATAAGTTGAAGAGTCGCAACACATAGACGACACTTCTACATAAAATATTATTTTTTTCTCTCCTTCGTTGGGCTGACGAAGGGAGGCACCTAACTCGTGCATGTTGCGGATCCCAGAACGATGCATCAGATTAATAAATGCTTCTGCATCACCTGGTCCTTCATACGCAGTTGAGGGACCACCATTTATACGACCAAAGACTGCTGCAGTCAGTCCAAAGCACTCTATAAAGTTGCGTGCCCGCTCAACCTCTGTCTCTATATCAACCCTGGAGCTCGGAGCCTCTTTTTTTGTTAAACTCTTTCTTTGGTGCCATGATAGTATAAGGATGAAAAGCAAGAATGAAGAATTTCTCCTTATATATACAACCAAATCAACTCTTCAAATTCCTTATGGGAAACTGATCATTATTAATGCAAACTCGGGAAAATGAAGAAGCATTCAAAAGTTTCAAAAATTCATTATGACGGTTAAGTATTGACCGACACCATTTCCCGAATTTTTACGCTGACTGGTCAAATCTCGACTTTTACGCTTTTGTTGAAAGTGTTTCAAATTTTCAAGATATTTGAAAACTTTGAAGGGGGTCTTGTAGGTGCGTAAAAAGTGCTTCATGGAATGATTCAAAGAGATAGAAGCATTCCACTCAACATGATCTATTGTTACAGGCTAATCGCTTTACGCCAGGGTCAAGCCAATGGTTTTACGCCAGGGTCAAGCCAATGGTTTTACGCCTAAGACATGCTAACCACCTTACGCTGGACAAAGCTGTCAAGTCTTGCATTTAATGCAAAGTCTGACATGAAGATTTAATGATGGCATATATCGCAGAATTCGAAGGGATTTGTTTTACACAGAGACCAATGTTGTCGTTTAGTATGTGGACTGAGCTATTTTATGCTCACAGTATGGCTTCTTTTACGCATGGAGACTGTGTAAGTTTTTTACGCTCAAAAGTTGACGTGTGCATAAAGTTTATTTGGGCTACTTTTAAGCTCAAGGTTGTTTAACAACCACTTTATGCGGGAAGTCCAAGTCAGGGCTATTTTACGCCTAGTCTACTACTTTACGCTCAGAGTATTTTGGGTTATTTTTATGCCCTATTCTTCTTCACCAATTTGGAACGTGGTTTGCCTACATGGCTTTCATGCCACACATCTCGAAGAACGTGTGTACGTGTATCCTATTCTTATTCAAATGATGGGACACGTGTCAACGTATGCAGAGGATGACTTCGGTCATGGGTGGCAGTTATTAGCGTAAAGACGGAACTTTTGCTGAGTTTTTACGCACAAGAAGCCAAGTCTATAAATAGACTTATTTTTCTCATGAGACACAGAGAGACAAAGAGAGGAGAGAATACATAGAGATCAGAGCCCAGAGACTTTGATTTTTCGGAGCATTCTTCTTCAGCTTTTCTTGCAAAACAGAGTGAAGCAACGCAGGAAAGCATTCGGCCTCGCCATCGGTGCTCAAGTGCATCGATACCTTTCTGGTGACTTAGTTCTTCTAACTGTTCATCTTCTAGCAGTGATCTTCATCATCATCGTATGGTCCAAGGAACAAAGTGATCGTTTACAGATCAGACTTCCATAGCAGTACTTCCCAGAATTAAATTTGTACTTCTTGTACTTTTTCTCGTTTTATTTTCAAAATCCGATTTCCAGGCATTTTGTTAAGTGAAACAATATATATATATATATATATATATATATATATATATATATATATATATATATATATATATATATATATATATTCGAACTTCTCGCTCGCCTATGCGCCTTCCCCTACTTTCGAGAGCCATGCACCCGCCTCTTGCAGTGGACAAATTCGAACTTCCCGCTCGCCTATGCGCCTTCCCCCACTATCGAGAGCCATGCGCCCACCTCTTGCAGCAGAGCTTATGCGCCCGTTCCTCTTGCACAGGTTTATGCACCTGCCCTTCCAGCGGGGGCATATGCGCCTGCGCCCTCCTCTAGCGCCCATGCGCCCCTCAATCCGGCTGCCCGTACTGAGCAGCGGTATGCTCATGCACACCCCATGCGTCGGCACAGCTGGGATTCGAACATGCGCCCATTGCGTCAGGATCCCGACCCCCTTCCCTCTCCCCTGCTGGCGGTCATACGCCCACGGAGCTCGGGTCGAGCGCATACGTCTCTGTTCCCCAGGGGCCTCATGTGCCCAAGTTCGGAAGACATGCACTCGGCCTTATCAGCCCCCCTCCGAACCCTGAGGGCCCAGATCGGCGTCGCTCTCTGTATGGAGGATATCCCTCAGAAAGCGGTGTTGTATCCGCTCCATCCCTATCCCCTCCACACTCCCCCTCCGGACTACATTCTTTACCCCCCACTGGGCGCTCTTCGACACCTTCAACCGCCACCTCTTTCACAAATATTCTGTGGCCGGACAGGGTAGCGCAGCTACTCCCCAGCTGGCCGAAGATCAAAATTCCAGAGATCGAGTTCACTCATCCTTCCGAAGGAGAAACCATCAGAGTGTCGTTCTCCAACGATGAAATTTCCTTATTATCCTCCTCCTTCGCGAGGACCTTTGTACTGAAATTCCAGTCCGGATGCCGCAAACTGCCTACTGTCAAAGAAGCCATCGCAGGCTGGGATCTCTCATCCGCTTAGATGGTCGCACCATTGGACTCTAAACACCTCCTTCTACACCTCTCTTTCGTCCAAGACTGCTTCTTGGTCTGGGCTAAGGGCACCACCAACATCGGATCCCTCAGCATGAAGATCGCTAAATGGTCCCCCAGTTTCAACCCCAATGTCGACTCTACGATTGTCTCGACGTGGATAACCCTGCCAAACCTTCCCTTGTCTGCTTTGCTCCGACAGCGCTTAAGAGAATTGCCAGTTCCTTCGGGACCCTGGTAGCCATCGCAGAAGAAACATGCAATCTCTCCAAAGTCAACTACGCTAAGATTTGCGTAGAGATCGATATATCCTCCGACCCTCCAACGTTCATTCAGCTCGAGCTAGGGGGACAGACACACCCCCAGACGCTCGAGTACGACAACAACATAAGCTTCTGCAAGCATTGCCAGATTAGAGGCTATCTCTCGAAGCATTGCTTCAAGGCCCACCCGGAGCTCAAGAAGAAAGATCCTAAAAAGGCCCTCCCCCAGAAGGCGACACAAATCCCCACCCCAGGCCCAGGCCCTATCCTCCCCCTCCCCAACTCCCACTCTCACTTAGCAGAAAGCGACAGCTCCCCCAGCCCTCGCGCTCCTTCAAAGTCGAATAAAGGTACGGTCTCAATCAAGCCTTCAGGTATCACCCTCTTCAACATATTCGAGATCCTCAGCCCTTCTTAGGCGAAGGATGACCTGGCAAACCCGCTCCCCGACAAGTCCCTGCTCGATGAAGGTGATGAGAAAGCCGTAGCTCCAGCCGTTGTCGTCCCAGACCTCCATGGGGAGAACCACTTGGCGCTGATTACCCACCCCGCCCTAGTCAATTCTACCACCTCCTCCCCCCCGGTAGAGGTAGCACAGCCAACAGGCATCACCCTCCTCAACAAATTCAAGATCCTCAACCCATCTCAGGCCACGGACGATCAGGCTAACCTCCTTCCCGACAAGTCCCCGCTCGATGAAGGTGATGAGATCACAGTATCTCGAGCTGTAGTTGCCTCAGATTTATCTGGGAAGAACCAGTTGGCGCTGATTACCCACCCCGTCCTAGTTGATTCACCCTCCTCCTATCACCCGGCCGAGGTTACGTAGTCGCTAGGCCTAGAATATGAGGCCAGGATCCGACAAGCCCAGGAGGCCGACTTTCTAAACCCCAACAACCCCCTCAGCGCTCTAGCTGAGATTGAGACACAACTCAGCAACCCCCCGACGAACGGCACAGGAAGCGAGGCTCCGAACCTACGAGGTATGATGGCTGCAACCCCTGCAGCAACCCAAAGGGTCCCCAAAACACATCAAAATAAGAAGAAAAAAAACAAGCTCTAGAGCCACCGGCCATAAACACCAGGTCAGCCAACAAGCTCAACCCTACCTCCAATCGCAATCTTGCTAATGGTTAACATCCTAGCTTGGAATGTCAGAGGGCTGGCCAATAAACCTACCATGCAGAGATTGACCACCCTTATCAAAATACACCGGATCGACATTATAGTTATCATCGAACCCAAAATCCCCCAGAGGAAACTCAAATCCATCCAACTTTAGCTCAGTTTTTCGAACGCCATTGCTGGGTGTCACGACATCTGGATCCTCTTCTCCGACAATTGCCTCTTCGGTTCTGTCCTCGACTATGACCAGGCGCTCTCATGCTGGGTGAAACACCCATCCCTCCCTTCTCGATCCCTTATTTTTACAGTTCATGGCAGCTGCGACTACGTCGAATGCAAGTAGCTCTGGAACTCCCTTTTGGACACCCACAGCTCCCTCAACAGCCTTCCGTGGCTCTGCCTGGAGGATTTTAACTCGATTGTGAGCTCCTAGGAAAAATCGGGAGGCCGTCCTCTCCACCAACCGGCCATAAACGACTTCAACTCCTTCATATTTCAGGCTAACTTACATCTTCTCCCTTACTCTGGTAACTCCATCACCTGGTGCAACATGCAAGAAGGAGCTCATCGCCAATATTTTCGTCTGGACCGTGCCATTGTAGACAACCGGTGGTCTGATATGAATCTCATATCCAACCTCTCCCACCTCAACTCCACCGAATCCGATCACTCTCCTTTCGTTATTGAGGTTAGCAACAATCCCAACCTTATTAAAAAATCTTTCAGATTCCTGGACTTCTGGAGACATGACCCTCAATTCCAGAACATCGTTGCTAACACCTGGAATTCGGCGAACAACCCAGACCCCCTTATCAGAGTGGCCGTAAAACTCAAGGCTACCAGGTGCGCCCTTACTTCCTGGAGCAAACTCGCTTTTGGCAACATCTTCCAAGAGATTAATACTGCAGAGGACGACGTCAATCGGGCGAAGATTAGGTTCGCAACGGATTGTTCTTCAGAGGCCCGCGCCATGCTTAACCTCATCAAAGTAATCCTCAAATCCTGCCTGAAAGTTGAGACAGAATTTTAGAAGCAGAAAGCCAGGTTGACCTGGAACATCGAGGGCGACAGCAACTCCGCTTTCTTCCACCCTTGTGTTAGGGGCCGCATGCAATAACTCACCCTCCATCAAATCCCTGACTAAAATGGCACCTTACTCTAAGATCAGCGGAGCATCCAGACGGCTGCCGCCAAATTCTACTCCACTCTATTCACCAAAGATGTCGTCGTCAAGGATGAGATCTTCCTAGCTAATGTCCCTCTATTAATCAAAGAGCAGGACAATGAGTAGCCATTAATCCCTCCATCCGTGAAAGAAGTTAAGTCTGTAGTCTGGGCCCTCGAAGAATACAGCGCTCCAGGACCAGACAGATTCTCTGGGTTTTTCTTCCGGGCCTGTAGGAACATCATTCAGACTGACGTGATCGAAGTCGCGACTGCTTTATTTCAAGGCATTTGCTATCCTAAATCCCTATCCCGAGCCAATCTTATCTTAATCCCCAAAAAAGATAACCCGGAGACCTTCAAAGATTTTTGTCCGATCAGCCTATGCACCTTCACCAATAAAATTATTTCCAAGATCATCGCACCCGCATGTCCCACATCCTCTCCAAGATTATCTCCGAAGAACAAAGCGATTTCGTCATAGGACAAAATATCACTGACAATATCCTTCTTGCCTAGGAAATGATTACATGCATGAAATTCCCATCGGAGGGGGTAACATAGCCATCAAGCTTGATATGGAGAAGGCCTACGATTGCCTGGACTAGCAATTCATGATCTGGGTGCTCAGGGCCTTCGGGTTCTCAAAAACCTGGATAGGCATCATATACAGATCCATAATAAACTCTTGGTTCTCCACTATCATCAACGGACAAGTGGACGGCTTCTTCAAATCTAGTTGAGGTGTCCGACAAGGAGACCCTCTATCCTCCACCATTTTTATCATAGCCGTAAAAGCCCTCAGCAAAAACCTCAATAGCATGGTCAACATCCTCAGATTCTACCACTTTTATACCACTGCTGGCTGCCCTATTACAACTCACCTGGCCTATGCCGATGACGTCCTCATCTTCTTCTCCGGGGACGGCAGATCTGTTGAGGTAGTCAGTAGCACCCTGGAGAAATATACCAGATGCTCCGGTCAACGGATCAACCATGACAAAATGTCATCTATACCCACCACAAAGCAGACAGGAGCCACTCGGCTATTCTCACCAATATCACCTCCTTCTCCACCGTATACCCTCCGTTCACCTACCTGGGTTGCCCATTGGTATATGGCAGATCCAATTCGGGCATCTTCGGCGGGCTGGTCGATAAGGTCAGGAAGAAGATCGAGGGATGGCACAACGCCACCCTATCACCAGGCGGCAAGATGATCCTCATCAAGCACGTTCTATCCTACATTCCTATCTACACCCTGGCAGTCTGCTCCCCACCGACGAAGGTTCTTTTCTCTATGGAGGCTCTCTTCGCCAACTTTTTTTGGGGTCATCAGGATGGTAAGAATAAGCACCACTGGACCAGCTAGGACATGATGGCCAAACCTACGAACAAGGGAGGCCTCGGCTTCAACAAATTAGCGCACATCGTGGATGCCTGCTCTATGAAATTATGGTGGAAGCTTAGATCGCATAAATCTATCTGGTCACAGTTTATGAAAGCTAGATACTTTCAACACTCTTACCTAGCAACGGCTATCGCCAACAGTCGCTCATCTGCTTCCTGGCACCGTATTCTCCACGGCCGTCAGCTAGCTGAACCCTGATCCGCATGCGACTTGGTATCGAAGATTAGTCACCTTGCCTTAAGCAGTAGATTGGTAATGGGGTCTACCATCAGTCCCCGAATGCCCCCACTAACTGCATGATTCAGGATCTCTGGGACCCAGGATCGGGTTGGAGATGGGAGCATATCAACGAATGGATCGTGCCAGAGGCGACGACTGAGCTCGTCGCCGCGGACGTTCGGATCAACGAGTGCCCATTGGGCCCCAAACGCCGGAGGTTCATTTAGCCTCAGCCAGGCAAGAGGTGGGGGGCGACGGTGTGCCGTCACCAATAATAGTGCCATTTTGGCAATCCTGCATCCCCAATAAATAGTTTTTTCTAATCTGGAGAGCTCAGCGCAGGAAGCTGCCAACCGACAATTCACTAATCACCATCGGTTTCAGCCTCGCATCCAGCTGCCACTACTGTACCTCTCATAAACCAGAAATGACGGAACACATCCTACTCTTTGAAGATCTTGTTAACCTGATTTGGCATGACCTTTCTCGGTGCTGTAGGAGGAGGCATAGGCCCGGGGGTTTCAACGATCTCCTGATTAACTGGAGTAACTCCTGTAGCCATCAGATCATCGTTGTCGCTAGTATTTGGGACCTCTGGAAGAATTAGAACAAATTCAGTTATGAAGGCCGCCAATTCACACCGGCTCAACTGATCCGCGAAGTCCTTCGTCAAATTCTTAAATCCAGGAACCGCTGCTCCCACTCCCCAGAGTATTTTTGGCAGGCTTTGCTTTAGCCATGCCTACCGTGCCCTCTGGTGCCAGTTAGGCTTTTAGGTTTTGTTGTTTCTCCGCGATTGGCACGCTTACTTGGATAGGCTTCGACATTTTGCGCCTGATACATCAATAAAATTTCCTTTTTATTAAATATGTGTGTGTGTGTGTGTGTGTGTGTGTGTTAATGGCTGAGTTTGAATGTGGGTATGCTATTATATACATACCATTCATATCCTTGTATACTTATAAGGTTAGTAGTAGATAAGGAATTGTAGTCAAGGTATACTATGGTTATATACTTGGGTTATCCTAATAGCTAAATATTGATATGGAATGTGGTTTTGATAACACTAGATAGTCTAATAGCCAAAAATCCTAGAATTAGACTAAAGGAACTAAGGTTGACCCAAAGTTGACCAATTGACTAGATTGAATAGCGTTGACCTAATTTGACTTTCCATGACCTAGAAAAAGCCTAGAGACATGTAATTAGTACATTTAAATACATTTTTTTTACTTTAGAACACCAAATAACTCTGTAATCTCATATATAGGTTTGTGTGACACTTCTTTGGGCATCGATCCTCATTTACTGCTCTGGACGACAGATGAGTACATTCTCGGATTGTTTTTATTTATTTGATGATCATTATGATTCAGCTTCTAGTATAGTATTATTTGATTCTTTGATATGACACGGATTGGTATTCTGGATTTATTCACTTGCGACACATGTATTAAACTTGTCTGGCCCCTACTTCTGGAACCACTAACTAGAACCACTTACTAGAAACACCTACTGGCACCACTTACTTTCTGGCTGGATCTGTACTCTATTTATGTGTCGGAATATGGATTCATTTGTACTAATCGGAGCGGGAAAATACTCGAGTAGATATGTAATCATTCCCAATCGTACTAGAACCACTCATAATGGTCTAATCCGAAAAGATAACCATCGCACGCTTGCCAAGTGTGTGATGTACCGTATTTACCCCAAGCCGTTTACATGTCGAAAGCGGTATTTCAAAACACACTGGACTAATATCTTGTATTAGATTCACATTTGACTCATATTATACTGTCTAGACTCATATCACCTATTTGCTAGTTCAGTTGTCACTATTTACAGTCTTCCTTGCCATGCTCTTCTGATTCACTGTATTACTTTCCTTGTTCTTTAGTTAAACTGTTGTTCTATTTTATTTCATGTCTTAAACTTTCCGTGTACATGAAGTATTACTTTCTATAACTTTTTATAGTTATTGTCTTTTATTTGGAACTGCTGGAGGAGATGTGCTCGTTCCATCCTAAATGGATATATTTTTCAGACGATTGCACGGGGGACCTGTGTCCTACATGTTACGGATCCGAGGATGGGATAACTACCATGGGTCCGAATTCTCAAGAGTGACCGAGAGACTTAGTTCAACATTTGACTTGTTTTAGATTCTCTGTTAGAACTTTTGACTTGTAATAATGGAGATTTGTTATTGTATTTGAAACTTAGATTTTGATTTTGTATTAATTGTTGTTGTTGTTGAGCTTTATAGATATTTAGACTTTTTTGTTATCTTACCGTGATTTAGATTGTGATTGAGTATTTACTGAAATAACGTGTAGGCAACTCTAGAGGGGGGTGAATAGAGTTTGTGTCGATAATCACCAAATAAAAATTAACTCTATATCACCTCCACAAAAACAACTATCAAGATAGTAAATAAATCAAAAATAAATACGGAAGTAAAATAAAGATCAGAAGAGCATTCGCAGACACAACAGTTTTAACCTGGTTTCCCTCGTGGAGGACTAGTCCAGGCCTGAGAACTCTAGCTCAGGATTGAAATCCACTATTTGTGAAATAGTGTACAACCACGTACCTTTACTCAGAAGAGCACGCCAACTTCTTACAGATTCGCAGTGGCGAAACTTGGAATTGTCCAAGTTACTTTTCTTTCACTCTTGCATACAACTTCTAGCTGATATCGTACTGAGCACCTTGGGCTAAGGAGAGTTGTGGCTTAGAAGATATGGAAGAATAAGGCTTGGAGTAGTAGAGCTTAGAAAGCATGAATATTTGAAGGTAAGAGATGATTTGAAATGAAAGAATTCAAGCTCTATTTATACTACTCTGGGGAGGCAGAATTCGGCCAGAATTTTGGCCCAAGAATTCAAATTTTCGAACGTTGGACAGCTTGTAGCAAGCAGGCCCTAAAAATCAGGATGCTGGAAATTAGGGGACAGAGTTCGGCCCGAACTCTGTGTGGAGGCAGAGTTTGGCCCGAACTCTGTCTCCAGAAGACAGAATTGGTCCATTGGGCTTTTGGGCTTTGTGGAGCTTGGGCTTGGTTCAAGAATTGGTCTGTTGTATGGTAGAGCTTGGAGAGATATGTCTAGGGGTTGAGATGACTTAGTGCGACTCAACGTACACATTCTCCTAGACTCAATAAAATGAAGATTACAGACTTGGAACAAATAGGAAAACCAAGAGCCCTTTTGATGACGCCTTTCTTTTGATATTTGAGCATTCCTGAAGACGTCTTTTTCCTTGACAGCAGTCGTCCAAAGATAAACAGATCTAAAAATCTGAATACCTTTCGGGGGAACCCCCGATGCCCCCTCGACCCCTGTCCGCTGACCGGGCAGCGGAACCCCCGATGCGAGGCCCCAGATAGGTCGCTAGGTGGTTCGAAGAAATCTTTCTGTATGACGTCGTCTTTGCTCCATCATTAATTCTTCATTGCCTATGTCCTGCTTTGATCATGTTCGATCATGCTTACTGTATGTCTACAAATACATATTAGGCCAGCAAAATATGTTGCAGTACGATACAAGCATAGCAATATAATATAAGACAATTAGGACAATGCTAAGTTTAAGTAGCAACATGATAGTGAGTATATGAATATTAGTGACATCATTATATTAAACTTAACTGATTAACCATATTCAAAAACACGATGTAATCATTGGGCCAACATTTACCATATCATTATACTTGTCCTCCATTCGAAGTTGAGATTTATGACAGGTATATTATATTATTGTGTGAGATTGTTAGTTAGTGACTTAGACAGTGTTCTATCGCCGATGTTGTAGCGTAGGCTGGGTGCTGTTACGCACTCGTGCCCCTATACCGGGTATGGGTCGTGACACATTTCTAGTGGTGGCTCATGCAGGTCGAGATTCGCATTAGTACGATATCGCGGTAGTGCAACGAATTAGTTGTACTATTACGAGCCTACGATAGGAGATAAGGAGTAGGCTATAAGATAAGAGGATACTCAATCACAACTAGGAATTTTCATGGATTTGAATCTACTGACACTTGTTTAAATTCGAATAATCTAATTTCATACCTATCCTTCTTTGATAATATCGTCCTTGCTCCATTACTGATGTTTGCAAAAACAAAAGTTTGATTATAAACTGAAAAAAGTATAAGAGTACGATTTGATTTCTAGGGAAGTACAACTATAGAAATTTGATTAGAAGATAATCACTTTATCCCTTGGTCGATACAATGTCAAAGAAAAAAGCCTTTGGAGAGTGCGGCAGCAAGGGCTCAGGAGATTATGATCATTAGTGATGATTATGAAGTGATTTGGAACTTTATTTATAGAGTTCTGAAATAATTGTCAACCAGTTATTCTGATTGGCGCATACTGCAATTGGCGCACCATCATCCTTTGCGCGAACGGTTAACTTAACTGCATATGACGTGTGGCATTCTGTGACAGAGATGCGATTGGTCGTGGGCAGTGTCGTGTGCATGTTCTTCGAGATTAGTGGCCTGTGTGCCACGTCATCTAACTGCTTCTAGATGATTTGATCAAATATTGCCAACTGCTGAATGGCGCCAGGCAATATTTGCTATTTTAATGCCCTCTGCTTAATATAGTGATATTGATTACCTCGTGCCAAATGCAAATGGCGCAAGGCAGCTGTCAGTCATTATAAAAAATTTGACACAATCTCTTTGAGCGTCGTGCGCTCGGGATTCGAACGAATTTTCTTCGATTGACATATTGTCAGTCATAATGACAATTGTTTCAGCTTCTCGAGGAAACTTTCCACTTGGCGGCTACCGCCACCTAGGTAGCGCCAACTGGTTCCATACGCCATCTGATGACCAGCGTCATTTGATGATTTGAGTCCTGGCGCCATTTACGAGTAGTGTATGGTGATGTTTATACTTTTTTGAGCTTCTCCAAGACCCCCTTCAATGTTTTCAAATTTGAAAACTTCAAAATTTGGAATACTTTGAATAAGAAGTGATTGGCGCATGATAACATCATAACTGGCCCATTTTTCTCGTGTGGATCGCGTAGCCGTTACACTTTGCTTCGGCTCCAAATAGCTCTGAAGAGAGAAATAAAAAAGTTTTCTCAAAAAACTTTATCTCTCGAGCTCATGTCTTCTTCTTCCTCTCTTTTTCTTCGAAGCTTCTATGGCGCCCAAGAGAACCGTGGCTGAGAAAGGGAAGAAAGTGGCCGGAGCCACATCGTGCGTGCCTTCGTTGATGGTGCCACAACACGTCGTGCCGTCAGCGAGAGCCGAGGAGGCAAACCCTGCTCTTGAAGGTGAGAAACTCATCCGAGAAGATGAAAGTAGAACGCTCGTACCATTCGTGCACAGCACGTTTAAGGGCCAACATCGATTGCCTCTTTCAGAGTGCTGGTCGGTGCTTTGTGCCATCTGCAAAATGCGCCACCTCTTTTATAGTGTTTGGCTAAAAATCAATCATAAAAATAATGCCCTGTGCCATTTGTCATGTCTTAAGCATGATGCGCCATCAAACGTATTGCGCAACTCATAAGCAAACAGGCGCTAACTAACTGATGTGCCATCTATGAATTTGATTTAAGAACCGTCATACTGCATGCGCTAAATGAGGATTGTTCTTCTTTTCTGCGCCATTCGTAACTGGCGCACGGTTAATTTAATTTTTTCAGGATTTTAACTCTCTATTTTCTTTTTCAGTTGACTTGAGAGAAGACCTTTATGCTAAGGAATTGGCTTCTGCCTTCTGAGTATCTGAGTATCAAGAAGATCTCTCTTATGTCAACTTTCTGTAATATGATCTTCCTGAAATTAGGAGAGTCATGTTAAGGTCTCAAAATGATAAGACTTTATTATGTCTGATGAATGGTGAATCCCTTATAAGTTTGGATCAAGTTCCCCATAAGAAACCAGCCTTCTTTTTGGTGAAGCTATCAAAAAAGAATCTCAGCCTAAATCGAAGCAGGAAAAGCGAGTCTATCAGAGTGGAGACAGACTAATATATCTTATTGATATGATGAGACATCTGTCCTTATCCCATTATGCTCATACTGGCTATCCTCGAAATATGGCATGGGATCTGACTCCTTTTCAACGGGCCAGGTTTGGAAGGATATGCCAAACACTAGGTCCCCAAAATAGGGACATATTATTCAGTTCATCGGAGAGGAATAGCACCCACATAAGAGGCCTAAAACCAAGTTGCGTGTCGCCTAAGGATTCATCTCTGCTGAATCCAGTTAGAATACTCTTCTTTATGAACCTGTTCGCTAAATCTGAAGGAAAGTATCCAGAGAAAATATGTGATTGACGGGTTTGATGAATCCATATATTAAACGCTGGAACCGACTTTCAGTCTGGCCTCTGAACAACTTTAGAGATGAGCTGCTTGATTTGGAGCTTTATGAACCCATTTGGACCACTTCCTGCGGTATTTGCACCAATTTCAATTTGTTTTTAGCCTTGGTAAAAAGATACAATAATAGGATGGGCACTTTTGTGACCCCTCGGGGAGAGATAGGCTTCGCCCTTCACGAAATATAATACATCTCTCATCTGCCAATGGGTGAAAACCCATATTGTCACGCCCAGAACTAGAATACTAGAGAGCGGGGGAAGACATAGCCAGCTACGTATATGAAATGGATTCCATCTCGCTATACGGTCACGGCAGTCTAGATACATGAGGGTTTAACTACAAGCCAACAATCTCTTAAGGTCATGAACAAGCCTAGTGTCTCAATCACAAGCAAGTAAATGAAGGTTACAAGATGTATGATCATTAAATATACAATAATAAGGCGTCCCAAATATTACATATTCAGCAGATCATGAAGCTAGTCATTACAAAATGTTAGGACTAGCAAGAGTTTAGTCATACATGATCAACCCTAGGATCTGTCAATCATGTTACAGCCCGTAGGTAGATAGTAAGTAAGTGCAATCGAGCTAAACAGGTGCTCGTCGGCTAAACGCCTCAAAAGAATATTTTTACAATAGAGTGGGAGAGCCAAAAATAACCCACTCGTTGCCAGGGTTTCGTCTAGTGGCCACCATCTGGCTGGAAGGTCGGTAGATCCTCTGGAGCTGCTCCGAAATCTGGCCACACAAAACCAGCTGGGTCAGACCCCAGAAAGAGCAAGTGCCACAAGGAAGCCTCACTTAGGAACTAAAACCAGCAATCAGCACAAGAGTATAAATAAGGTAAGAACTGGAAATAAAGAAAATACATCAGGATGATATACGACGAGATAACCATGGAGCTATTCAGATAACCAGGTTACAACCCATAAACCAAACAAGGATCGGGGTTGTAACCCTTCGTCTGAACCGAACTTGGAATTCTCACCATTTATCGGTAAAATAAACACAGGCATTCCGGTCATGCAGTAACATGGAACAAGATCAGGGCAAGACTAGACAGGTTAGACTCCATCCAATCATTTCACGGCCAAGCAAAAATTACGGCTTGATACTTTAACTAACTAGGGTTGTCACAAGCCTAATTATTAACAAGAAGCAGTGAGATTATTCCACAGCCACAAGCCCTGCAGACCATCCAGGTCACCCGGGTTGAAAGATTAGAGTTGAATTCAGGTGGGTACATCATCCAGGAAATGCATGTACCCTTAGGTAGCTTGAAGGGTGCAACACATGACAGCGTGCTGGAAATGTGCCCTACTCGACGGCAGGCTACAGATCCCAAGGCGTACCCAGGTAACGGGATTGCCTTAGCTGGGAGATCTCTTTATGACTAATATATTAATCTAGTTATTAGTCCTTAGTTCATTTTAATAGGTACTCCTGACGTGGTACTCAGGAGTCCCCTCCTAGACATGATGCAAGACAGGACTGGATTATTTGTACAAGTACAATCGCCCACGGTGTCCAGGTTCTTATACAGGTCATATTATGTCATGGAGCTGTCGCAACAGCTGTTCAAAATAAATCATATCAGGTGTACTTGTCAGAGTGTGCCACGACGGGCCACTATCATGTCATGTTCAATTATCATTTTCAAACATATTAAGTGAATTCGTGATTATCAAGTTCATGACAAAAGATAAGGATATAAAATGGACATAAAATATCTAATAAAATATCAATAGACAGGGCTATAAGAGAGTCATGCGGTTAAGGCATATGCAGCCAAGAAGTGATCTCATGTGGCTGGGGAGGGAGTCGGGTTCAATCGGCTCAGGGTCCAAAGCTCATGCGGCTCACGGGGTAGGGGCACATGCGGCTAGCGGGGAATGGGTGCGCATGCGGCTGAAGGGACAGGAACCTATACGGCTGGGAGTGGGACTAGCTCCCATGCGGCAAGTGGAAAGGGAGGTTTTATGCGGCTAGGATAAATTGGACTCATGCGGCCGAAAAAGGCAAGACACATGCGGTCAGCGGAAAGGGTACTCATGCGACTAGCTGACCAATCGGGTCCATGCGGCTGGCTGACCAATCAAGTACATACGGTGGGAAGGAGCAACCCATGCGACTGCGGGAAGCAATGACTATGCGATCAAGGAAACAACCCATGCGGCTGGGAGACTGCGGTCTATGCGGCTCGCGAGCGTTGAGTTCATGCGGCTCAGGGTTGCTGGAAATCCATACGGCCAGGAATGACTGGGCTTCAGTCATCGGCTGAGAAGGAATACTTGCCATGAACTTGTCATGCGGTCAAGTCAAGGCAATAGCGCATACGGTTGGAACTGATTTGCCGCATGAATGTTCATGCGGTCAAGTGCTACCATGCGGCTCGGGACTGTGCTTCTTCTCCAAATTTCGAGAAGATGTACACCATAAGCCTGGCTACCAAGCTGCATAACTCTATCATCCGGAGCCCAAATCCGAGCTTCCATAGGTCAAAATGGGGCAGAATGAAATGCTCTACCACATGAAACCATCAAAACTTGGAAATAACAAGATTAAGTAGATCAAAACCAAGAAATCAAAAATAATGCAAATATAGATCTACAAGAATCTAGCCATGGAAAGTAAAATGCCAAGTTCTAAAGTAAGTTAGAATGCTGTAAGGAAGAGAATGAAGCAATAAAATTGGAGTTCCTCCATGAAGCAAGTTGCACTTGCCTAGAGCTCACTCTCTCTCTCTGGTAGGTAAGGAAGTAATGGTAGAGAAGATGATAAATGAAGAGAGAAATGAGAAGGTATTAACAAATGGTAGTGGTGGTGGTAGGTAGAGGGTTCACCCTTTGGTTCATAATGAACCAATAGCAATCCCAAACCGAACCAAGCCAATCCAAACCAAGAATAACTAAGCCAAACCAAACCAAGGAGATATGCAAATACAAGATAAAATACGTATACGTATTCCAAATACGTAATAGGAACACAGGCATCAAACATATGAAAGTATGTGCCAACAAATGAAGGGTTGGACGCTTTAGCCGAAAAAACCCAGAAATGGTGCAGTCTTTAAGAGTTGTTATGCCACTTCATGATCTGAAGCCTTCTATACAAGAGTCATACAAAGGGGACGTATTATTTGTCTAAGTGGCTGGTATATCTATTCTTGGGTCACGTCCAGGAGGTTAAGGTGCAAGAACACCTAGATTGTAAGCTTCGCTTTTTCGAACCACTTGACCATAGTACTATCCAGAAAATGATATAATGTTAAGGCATGTTGACAATGAGCTGACGGAGGATTGGCATGAATTTAGCGTTGGCACTCCCATTGAGACTTATATTAGACAAGGTGGTAGACTGATGTCTCGAAAAGCTACTCTGGCGGGCTTTTTCTCTTTATGGCTGCGACGGTTCGTGGTTCCCGGAGCCAGTATTGTTGATAGGATCCACCGAGGTGTAGTATTCGCCGCTGTATGTTTAGCATTTGGGCACAAGATGGACATTCTTTTTGCGATGACTTGCTAATTGAATGCAGGTCTTCGCTCCTTCACAAATACAATGATGACAGATCCCAGTACTCGAGACAATTTTTCTCGTATTGAGATGCCATATACTTATTTTTTTTGGTTGGTTATTGCTACACAATCCCATTCTGATGGATCCAGCTCTAGGTGTCATAGGAGGGGACTTTATCAACGTTATGCCATCTCGGTGAAAGTAAACCCCTTACTGATCGTCGAAATGCATTGAATATGGGTTCTTAATGGAGGTTCTACTGCGTTCCTCTACCTCCTGAACGGAGAATCTTCCTCCTCTGCTCATGGACTTAGAGCCTATGGGTGCTCGTCCACCTCCAGCTGCTTTAATGTGGTTGAAGATGATCAGACCCTCTCACCTAGTATATCGGTCTGAGGGTGAGTGCTATCTGGAGCCGTATCTGCCTAGCCGATTTTCCGCCAATTTAGTTATGGTCAAATGCACGTCAGAAACGCAACCACCTACCTAAAAGCCTCGGGCTATTTGATCGATGGTGCTAGAGGATGGAGTTATTATAGTATCAGGGCACTAAGGCTATATTCTTAATGCCCTACTACTCTTGAAGTGGGCCCATGTATGTTATATACATACACAAACTTTTATACTTCGGCCAATATCTTCTTCGAAGGCTTCACCTTGTCAGATATTTTTGTTAGTATCAAACGGCTGTGGGCAGGGGCCAAGACCACCTTGGAGTTCAGACAGGCTGAGGAGAATGCTCCTGCTGATGAGCCTCTAGAAGCTACACTTGTTGGCCTTCCTGATGAAGTGAATGATCCGCTAGATATCTCCCTCAAGAAGCGAAAAGAAATCTCCTGCAAAAGGGGCTAACAAAAGACAAAGTTGGGGAATCATCTACCCAATCTGCCCCAGCTGAACCTCCTTCTCCCCCTAAGGCTCGAGAGAAGAAAAAGAAGAAGTAGTTATTATTACTGAATAGCCCACGGCAAGGACACGATCCCAAACATGACAGATAGAATCGGGACTCTTTTCTGGGGGAACGGGGGCAACCCCTTCTCCAATCCCAAAAGACAATAGTGTTGCTACTAAGGAGCTAGTAGAGGGCCAGATGTACATGATGACCCTCGTGAAACTGAGGGATCACCTCCATTACCGCTCCAACGCAAGACAAGGAGAAAATTATTGGTAACCAGAGCTGTGCAGTAACAAATTGCACCTTTTTTGACTCTCTCTGTGCCGGAGCAGTCTTCTGCTCAACCAGATCCACTGTCTCCAAAAGGTGATACTCTTATCCTTTAGTTTAATAAGAGCTCAACCATTAGGCATTCTTATTGATATACATATTTTTTATTTATAGAGGTTCCAACAACTATAACTTCGGCTCCAGCTACTGCAGTAGACACTCCTGCTGTTACTATTTCGGAACCAGTATTCATAAAGATTATATTCCAGTGACTACACTTACTGCGGCAGGAATAATATTACCGTCCCCTATTGATGATCTTCCAAAGGTCACGGTTCCTGAAGAAACGTTGGTCTCGAAAATGTTATCCCGGATGTGCCAGCTCCCTCTACTGTCTAACCTTCTACCCTCTCTCGAGAAGATAAAGATGATAGAAGCATTAGACGGCTGTGATTTTGGTGATGAACTAGAGGAGGACCCCGTTGATGCTGCTTCTAAAGACCACAACGATCCAAAAAGACAAAAACTTGGCGGCCAAGGGCGGCTAAATTACTTTTGAGGGTGAAGAGCACCCTTTTGAATGATGAACGCCAGAACCCTAGAGATGACAACCAGAATCTCAATGAACCGTAAGGTGATGAGAACTCTAATACTGATATTGAGGGCAATGAGAACCCTAATGATGACCTGGCTAAAGGTATAAAAATGTTTAAGGTGATGAAAATGCTAAATTGATGTTGAGGGGATTCAGACCCCAATTGAGCACGTTTTTAAAACGGAAGGGGCAGAGATAGAAGCCCCAAGTAGACAGGCCGAATCAGCGGTTGAAAGAAGCCATTTCATGTCAGGCGATGCTGAAGCTAGGAGCAGCCAAGAGGTCGTCTCTGAGAACACCATGTCGAGGCTCATTACAGAATGAGACACCACACCTCGCGAGACTCCATATGTGTTGCCAGAGTCAGGTAAATTTCTGACATTATTTACCATTTCCCTATGATGTTATATGATATAATAACTATGCTTTTTATTGCAGAGGGTCATGTGGGGACTATTGTTGTAGCCCCGTTGACATCTACGGCTTTCAGCCTCAGCTCTACTATAGCTCTCCTGGATATGGGGACTCATACTGCGGAAGGAAGCTCTTCAAGGATGCCTGCACCAAAATCTTCTGGTGCACAACCTGATTCCTCCATCTTCTGCAGAAGGAGGAGTTCCTGCTGAAGTGGTGACACCTAGCATATCGACGATGAAAATAACATCGTCGAGACTTATACAAGTGCCTTCTTCACCCCTTTGAATACTCTGATTCAGATGGCCATAGAGAAAAGCCACCCTTATGAATCAGTAATAAGAAGTGCTTCTTTTGTATTTGAAGCCATCCGCACTCTCGATGATATTCGTAGGGTCAATTACTTGGAGCACATCCTGGATGAGCTGGAGGAGCCTATTAGATCTTACCAGGATCTGACGAGAGGCAATATCCAAAAACTGGTAGATGCAGAATGTGAGGCAATGGCTCGTGAATATGAATCACGATAAATCGCCTTAAATAATTCTATAATTGCCTTCTCAACACGATCTGAAGAGCTAGAGTCAAACATCATCGAAGCTACTACTTCCATTGAACTTTACAAGGCCAGGTAGCTAAGAAAAAGAAGGAAGCAGCTGAGGGTCAAGCTCGCCTTCAAGAGCTGGAAGCTAAAATGGCTAGACTTCGTGTAACAGTTATAGCAGCAAGGAAGCGTGAAGAAGAAGTCTGGGCTTATATCAAACTGCCTCGAGTCGTCTGGATGATCTGATGAGGCAACGAGATGAATTTTCCGAGTTCAGGGTGCAGAAATTGAACGCCAAGTTACCTCATTACAACATTTTGAACCAGAGACTCAGAGAAACTTGGCTAGATCAAGAGTGATTTCCACCAGGGCAGAACGAGCTGAATCTTTGAAGAAGATGATTATTGATCCTAGTATTCAGTCTTCAAAGTGAAGTTATCTGATTGTAGTAACTTTTATTTTAATGATTTTCTGTGTTCACATGATATTGAACGAAAAATGATGATCTTTTTGTGGCTCTATTACTTATTACGTATATGTTTAAGATACAAGCAATAGATAGGATTAACATATGTTCAGAGGTACTGGACATGACATATCTCTTGAAAGTAACAATATTCATTATATATGTTCAGAGGTATAGGACATGACAGAATATAATTTCAGAATATTGTCATTTCTGGGACAACATCATCAGAGGTAATGTGGACGTGGTAAGTCGTTGATGTAGATAATAAAATTCAGAGGTAATGTAGACGTGAATTTGTATATCTGTTGTTTATCCTTGGGCCAACTGGGACTCAAGAACATGATATCTTTTAAAACAATTGGGTTTCAAAAGATGCTGATTGTACTGATGTAGTAGATGATATAAGCTGACTCCACTTGGGATTTTGAATGATTTGAAGTAGATACATAGTACACACTTTCAAACACGGTATTTCTTCAAGAATTTGTCGTTGATAGACATCATAGCGATTCGGCCGTCCATCCCGATTAGTTGATAAGCTCCGTTAGAGAAAACTTTGCTTACAACATAAGAACCTTCCCACTTTGGTTCAAACTTGCCCTTGCTCATGTGTGTCATAGTCATAGGAGTCTGACAGTAAGGACCAGCTTGCCTTTTTGAAATGCTCGTACTTTGACTTTATGGTTAAAGGCTTTTGAGATATGGGCTTGATATAGCTCATGTGTTGTTGAGCTAGTAGCCGCTTCTCATCAAGTGCTTCAAGCTTCTGAAGTTGAAGACGATTATTATTTCTGTTGTAAGCTCATTGGTAATGGATATTCTTAGTGATGGGATTTGAATTTCCAATGGTAGGACATCTTCGTATCTATACACCAAAAAGAAAGGTGTACAGCCAGTCGGAGTGCGTATATAGAACGGTAGGCCCATAGACATTCTTCAAGCTTTTCGCTTTAGTTCTGTTTATTGGTAGAAATGAACTTCTTAATAGCTTGATGATCATTTTTGAATGCTTCAGTCAAACCATTAACTGCGGGATTGTATGCTGTCGAAGCAACGTTGTTGATTCGATTGTCATAACAGAATCGAGTGAACTTCTAACTAACGAATTGAGGTCCGTTGTCATAGATAATTCGCCGAGGAACGTTGAATCTGTATATCACATGGTGTTTATAAAGTTGATGATACTGCTTGTCTTGACTCCAGCTAAGGATATAGCTTCTACCCACTTTGAGAAGTAATTAGTTATAGCTAATATAAACTGATGTCCTTGAGATGAAGGTGGATAATAGGGCCGATAACATCCATGTCCCAAGCTTCAAAGGGCCATGATGCTGCAGTGGGATGTAAGAACTCTGATAGTTGGTGGATGAAATCTGTATGGATTTGACATGCTCGATTTTCTTAGATATTCAATGGCATCTGACACCAAGTTGGCCAATAATATCCCATGCGTCGGATCCGATCATGTAGCTTAGGACTAGGTTAATGTGTACCACAGACACCCTCATGAGCTTCACGTAGTATCTGCTTTGCTTTATCTCCCGCAAGGCAGCATAGAAGCATACCATCAAATGATTGCCGATAGAGTATTTTGGAGGTGTGATTGTAGTAGAAATGAAATAACTGCCGATGGATTGTCGTTTCTTCTTTGGGATCTTCAGGTAAGATGTCATGCATCGCAAAGTCGATGAAAGGAGCCCTCCAGTCTTTACTCGTAGTGTAAATCTTGACTAAATTATTGTGTTCAAGGTGCAAAATAATTTTGACGCAACATAATTCCCTGTTAGTGATGACGATCATCTGTTGTATGTTCACAGGAATCGCTAATACTACTGCTAGATTAGAGAGTGCATCAGCTTCTGTATTGCTGTTTGACATCGCTTCATGAGCTTGGGAGTAGGATGTTGTGAAGACGACAAACAAAAATGCGAGGAGGAACTCCTGAACGGGAATCCTGGATCGCACTTTGTTTTTTATCTAGGTTATGACGGTGGAGGGTTGTTTCTTTACTCCGTTGAACATCTGACTATGATGGGGTATAGTCGGGCTCAGCTTCATTGGCTAGGGGAGCAGCAAATACTCTCCCTAGGATGCTCGGACTCCTGAAGGGTTTCAGGCACTGGGGAACTGAGAGGGGTCGAGAGATTCAAGTGGAAGAGAACTCCTCTTATTTATAGTTGGTAGGGAGGGTAGCACACGTGCCTATGAAATCTCAAACGCGAGCTTCAGCTTGCCACGTGGTGCCCTAAACAGGGTTTGTTATAGCCAGGCGCACACTTCACTAGTAAGAACCATAGCCTGTAGAAGCATGTCACTCCCAGTTTCCAGAAATAGGGGTATTTTTGTAATTTTCCACTTTCAAAATTATTTTGGAATTATTTATTTATTATTTGCATTATTTTGGGGTTATTTGAATCGGTTTGAATTTCAACTCATTCCGACTTGTTTTGACTTGTTTCGGAGACCCGGAGTAGTTTTGACCTTAGCGGGCCCACACACTAGCTAGCTATGGCCCACAATATTACCATCAAAATTTAGAGGGATTTATCATGACACCATGGATTAGGTTAGACCTAATTAGAACACTAGATTTACATTTTTAACCCCCAAACCCTAAGCAACCTTGTAAGGAGCTAATAAAACAATAGAGGTGCAAACTTGTAATTAGAAAAGAAGGTTTTGGAGCCATATGTCCAGCCACATGTAGGTGGATAGGAGAGAGAAACCCCATCTTTTATTCTCACCCACTTTCTTCTTCTTCTTCTCCAAGGGTTTCCTCCATTTTTCTTGAGAGCTCCACTATTGTTCCTTCTCCAAAATTAGGTAATCTCTTCTCCAAATCAATTCTCCCTCTCATATAGAATGGTTAGGAACCCATAGGAATGATTCCCATGGTTGTGTCTCCATTAGAGACCATTTTGTGTCCTTTGGGCATTTCTAGAGGTGTCCAATATGTAGGATAGTGTCCTAATAGGAAAACCCTCTATTTGGACTCATGGATATTGTTGTGTATTGATTTTTGAGTTGTTCTTGCATTTATTCCAGATTTTTACATGTTTTAGAATGTGTTCTTCCATGTTTCATAATATATCATATTCATATTTTTCCATATGAATATATATATGTGGTATATTATATATATATATATATATATATATATATTATATATATATATATATATATATATATATTTCTATATTTATTTTTTTTATTTTATATATATATATATATTTCTATATATATATATGTATATATATATGACTTATATATATATTGGTGTATATAATGTGGTGTGTACATTTGTTGGATGGGGGAAGGGTACAGTGGTCGGCCTGTGTAGGGAGGAGTGAATGTTGAGTGTTAGTATAGGTGTTGTGTTTGGTTATTTTGTGGAGAAGTGTGAGAGGATTAGAGATATTGTGAGTGTGTGAATGAATAGAAGGAAGGAGGAGAACCACTGTCACATGGCTGTCCCCTTGGACTACACAGGACCCCCCATATCAGTCCAGTTTAGCCCAGTCCTTCCCCCTACACTGCTGTCCACAAATCAGTCCCTATATTAACCACAGAACAGCCCCTATGTTGGCTGCCCTTAACCCCATAAAACCTGTCCTTGCTCACCATTTCCTGTCATTAAAAACATCACTTTGCAGTCCAGGTTTGGCCAAAAGTTGCTGTCCCAATGGCAGCACCCTAGCTGTGAAAACCTGTCCCCAAATGTGCACAGGACAGCCCCTGTTTCAGCCCAGGTTTGGCTCCATGGTTGTCCCCCCATTGCCCACTTTTCAGTCCCCACTTTGGCCTAAATCAGTCCACCAAAATCTACCATTTCCAGCCCCAAACATGCCAGGTTTGCCCCATTACTTGGTTGTCCCTAAGCCACAGGACAGCCCCATAGCAGTCCAGAAATTTGCCCCCACCTTGCTGTCCATTACAAGCCTAAATGGCTGTCCATCTTGCCATCAACCTAAGCCACATTGCTGTCCAATTTCATCATTGAAACAGTCCTCAACCCACCACCATTTCAACCATGTTACACCACTCTAAATCAGTCCACGGTCCAAATATTAGCTTTTGTGTGTGTGTTTTGTGAGAGCTTGTGAGTGTGGAGGGTTATGAGTGAAACTAGTATC
>JANAVB010043099.1:0-43276 GCA_029216955.1 Iris pallida | reverse complement strand
GGGTTTGAATATATGCCTCCAAGTTTGGCTCTTCATATCAAACTCAAGCTTACTCATCGGCAATGGTTAGCGATGAATAGTGTCCCCTTATACAGGGCACAACAAGATTTGCTGCTTATGAGAAAGCTCCTACAGGGATTTTTCCTTCTGTCCCAAGTATTCTTCATTCTCTTGTGGCTATAAAGGTTTCTACTCCTCCTTCCACAGAAGTCTCTATGCCTCCTTCTCCTATGGTTACAGAGGTTTCTGTCTCTTCTTCCTCTGTTAAATCATCTATTGAAAGTTCGCTACCCACTCATTTGTATAGTCAGCAATCAGTCCATTCATGAAAAAGATGGGCTATGACTTTCAAAAGGCGAAAGGCTTAAATTTTGATAAAGGAATTGACTCCTTTACAACTTCAAAGTCAGAAATCCACTCTTGGATTAGGTTTTGAGGTTCCTCATAAAAATCTTCACAAGAAGAAGACTAAGGGAAAGAAGACTAAATCCTGCAATATGGTACTTCATTCTCCTGAGTCTGAAGAAGAAACCTTTGCTGCTACAAGATCTGAAAAGAGTACCACAAAGATTATGAGGGATCTTCCTAAGAAGCAGAAATGTTGCTGAAATAGTTTCAGCTCAATCATCTCCTGTTCCTGCTAAACCATCCGTGGTTGAGAAGGGGAAACAAAAAGCAGTGCGCTTTGACGTCCCATTGAAATCTGCTTCAAATCAAGGGATGGTGATGAAACCCTACAAGTTCGATATTCTAGCAGCCAGTTAGCTAATACTCAGGCTAGACTCTCTATCTTCGAGCTGCTTCGCCTTTCCAAAGAAAGTTACGAACTTTGAGTGAAGCTTTGCTACAAGTTGATTCATGCTTAGCTCAACTCAAGACTCCTGACAATATACCAGTGTCATGCCCACAATGTCATAGTATGATGGAAGCAATTCCCAATACCACCTTTATACAAAAAGATATGCTCCTGAAGCATAACAAGCATGACAGGCCTCTGTGCTACACTGGGTATATTGAATCTACTGAAATTGACAGGATTTACATCGATCCTGGGTCTTCAATTAGCATAATTCTTCAAAGTATGCTACGACCTTTGAGGATCCCTACTAGTGATTTGACTTACACTAGTACCACAATAGTTGGTTTCAACTCTGGAAAGAGTAAACCACTGGGAAAGATTCGTCTGAAGATTCAGATTAGTGATCTTCGAACTATGGCAATATTTTATGTTATCAACTCAGATGTATCTCACAACATCCTCCTTGGAAGACCGTGGATACATGCAACATTTGCCTTCAACTCTCCACCAATGCTTCAAGTACGTGGATTCTCAAGGGGTCGTTAAGATCGAATTTGCAGATATCAATCCCTTTAAGGGTGTTGAAGCTTATTTCTCTGATTCAATACTCTATAAGCAGGAGCATGTGAAGGAGATATCGGATATGGCCGAAGATCGATCACCTGCTGAAGATCAATCTGTCAATGAAGATCCTCCGAGAGCAACCTTTGAAGATTAAAGTCAAAGGCCGAATCCAACCCCAACCTGTCAATGACCAACCTTTGTTGATCAAGGTTAAAGGAAGAACTTGGGCTTCATCTGAGGAATCAGTGAGTATTCCAGCCAAGAGCCAAGTTCAACCTTATGATCAAGGTCAAGGGACGTACTTCTCGTACGAATGATCCAGAACTACCACTGATCATCAACCTTGGCAAATCTACGTAGAAGACGGATGGCAGCCCGTTAATGATCAATCCGAAGCTTAGTAGTCAACTTAAATGATGTAAATATTGATCATTCTGTACTTTCTAATATCAATAAAGATTTCCTTTTGGAGTATATGGCTGTCAAATTCATTGAAAGAATGACTTTATCTTTGATGATCAAAGTCATCATAAAAATGACATAAAACAGAGGAAACCTTATACATTGACCATAATGAAAATTCCTTTCCTTCTCATGTCGATGTTGGACCTTATGCTCAAAGGTTCTAACATCTTCTCCCTATCTTCTTATCCTTCCTATAGCCGCTTCATCACAAGCTTGTGTAACTTATAGATGTCACGAAGAATCTTATTTCGTGATTCCGTCTGATAAGAAAATAAGCGCTAAATTGTGTTTGGTCTGGCTAAAAATCCCTGTTATTCAGATAGATGATCTTAGAGATAAAGATAAAGAAAAAAAATCTGAATTGACAAATATAGTCAACAATCTCTCAAGATTATCCAGAATATGGGATATGATTTAAAAACTATGCAGGGTCTCAATCAAGGCAAAGGTAGACGGTTACCATTATGTGGCGATCCATTCTACCAGAAAACTCGGCATGGGTTGGGATATGATCCGTCCCACATGTTTAATGAAGATATACAAGAAGAATTTTCTTCCAGTTCTTCACAATCTTCAGATTCGGAAGAAATCCGATTCATCGAATCGGATACACCCCACATGTGCAAGGAAGATATAGAAGAAGAATGTTCTTCCAATTTTTTACAATCCTTATATTCTGAGGGAGACTATTATGATGAATCTGAGTGTATATTCTCAGTTAACATGGTTCAAACTGATGGTGAGTCGGAACCATTTGAGAATGACTCTTGGGTACAACAAATGGACACTCAATGGGAGCTTCGTTTTGAACAACGACAGCCACCTACAGAAGATGAAATTGTCCAGATTGACGTCGGAGACGGAATTACATCCAAGCCGATATTCATCAGTAAAAATCTTTCTGAAGATGAAAAGGAAGAGTTTATACAGCTGATTAAAGAATATATCAATATCTTTGCATAGAGTTATGAGGATATGTCAGGTTTAGATCCTAAAGTAGCTACTCATAAACTCAATATTCTTCCTAATGCCAAGCCTGTGAAACAACAACATCGACATTTTTGACCAGATATGATGGATACAATTGAAGCAGAAGTCAAAAAGCTGATCACATGTGGCTTTGTTCGTGAAGAACAACACCCAGATTGGGTTGCCAATATTATTCCTGATATAAAAAAGAATGGAAAAGTCCGAGTTTGCATAGATTTTCGGGATCTTAATGCAGGTTGTCCGAAAGACAAATTTTTACTTCCGATTACCGATATCATGATAGATAACACATATGGTTTTGAACGTATGTCTTTCATGGACGGATTTTCAGGATACAATCAAATTAAGATGCATCCAGGAGACGAAAAGCATACCGCTTTCCGTACACCCCTTGGGGTTTACTGCTATACGGTTATGCCATTTGGTCTGAAAAATGTCGGTACTATCGTATCAACGGGCCATGAGCAACATCTTTCAAGAACATCTACGAAAAACAGTTGGATGTTATGTAGATGATATTGCTGTCAAAAGTCGATTAAAAGATGATCACATTCAAGACTTGAAAACAGTATTTGAGTTGATGCGCCAACATCAACTGAAGATGAATCCTTCTAAGTCTTTCTTAGGGGTTTCCAGTGGCAAGTTTTTGGGATTTGTCATCACTTCTCAGGGTATCCATGTTGATCCTGATAAAATCAAAACGATTCTTGAAATACGTCCTCCACGTAATCTAAAAGAACTTTGTGGTTTCCAAGGTCGCATTGCTTATATCAGGAGATTTATATCCAATATTTCTGGGAGATGTCAACCTTTCTCCCGTTTATTAAAGAAAGGTGTATCGTTTGTCTGGGATGAAGCATGTCAGAAAGCCTTCAATGATATCAAATAATACCTTACAAATCCCCCTATTTTGGTACCCCCAGTGGTGGGAAGACCATTTTTGCTATATGTTCGAGCCTTGGATCATTCACTTGGTGCTCTTCTTGCACAGAAAAGTGATATGGGACATGAACAAGCAATTTATTATCTTAGCCGAATGATGGTCGAAGCTGAACACAGGTACACTCCTGTGGAGAAAGAATGTCTGGCCTTGGTTTTTGCTATTCAAAAGACACGACATTATGTGTCAGGACAGACTATTCATGTCATCTCCAGAATAAATCCTATTCGGATATTGATGAGAAAACCGAGCATTCTTAACTCCAGGTTAGCCACCTGGGCGATGTTGCTCACTCCTTATGATATGGTCTATGTACCTCAAAAATCAGTGAAGGGTCAAGCATTAGCTGATTTCTTAGCAGCTCACCCTATACTTGAAACATCGAAGCTATATGAGGACATTCCAGATGAAGTTGTGAATTGCAACATGACTTTGAAGGATGACATTTGGTAACTATATTTTGATGGAGCATCACGGATTGGACCTAAAGGCATTATTGTCTCTGGAGTAGGCATCGTCATGGTCTCTTCCGACAAAATATCATATGTCGTGCTTATTCTCTTAATGAGCCATGTTCCAACAATGTGGCAGAATATAATGCTCTGCTAATTGGTCTCCAAGTAGCAAAACAATTGGACATCGAGTTCCTGAAAGCTTATGGAGATTCTCAACTGATTGTTAATCAGGTCAGAGGGACATATGAAGTCAGAAATCCTGATCTCATCCCTTATCATCAAGTGGTGATCGAATTGATCCTTTCATTTAAAGGATTCTTCATCGAGTTCGTACCACGTTCTCAAAATTTGGAAGCTGATGCTCTTGCTAGCTTAGCTGTAGACCCGACTGTTCCAATTAGAAGACAAAACACCATAACTTTGTTAGATCGAGACTTATTTTGTGTCAAGAATAATTTGCATATCGAGCATAGTTATATTACAGAATCAAGTCCTCAACAAAGGGATTGGAGAAGTCCATTCATTGATTATGCAGTTTATAGGATTTTACCTGAAGATCCAAAAAAGCTACATCAATCAGGAGACGATCATTTCGATTCTACTATGATTCTTCCTTACATATGTTATATCATCGTTCTTATGATGGACTTTTACTACATGTCTCTCTCTCCGAGAGTGAAGCTAAGCAAATACTTCGTGAAGCTCATGATGGTGTTTGCGGTGCCCATCAACCGGGTCCGAAATTACAGGACCGTATTCGAAGAATGGAATATTATTGGCCATCCATGATAGCAGACGCTGTGGATTATGCTAGACGGTATAAAGCGTGTCAAATTCATGCTGATTTTATTCACCAACCATCTGAATTTCTACATCCTACAGCAGCTTCTTGGCCCTTCGAAGCCTGGGGCATGGAATTATTGGTCCGATTAATCCTCCTTCTGTCAAAGGACATCGGTTTATATTGGCTATAACCGATTATTTCTCTAAATGGGCGAAAGCTATTCTTCTGTGAAGTAAAAATATCAAATGTGGTTAGTTTCATCAAACACCATGTCAGTTATCGCTTTGGGATTCTCCGACGGATAATTCATGACAATGGACCACAATTGCCAGTCAGGCATTTTATCGGTTCTGTGATAAGAATCGGATCCAAATTTGGCTTCTACGGCTTATAATCCAGCTGCTAATGGTTTGGCCGATGCTTTCAACAAGACAATCATTAAACTTCTCAAAAAGATCGTCTCTTCTAATAAACGTGATTGGAATGAGAAACTTGGAGAATGTATGGGCTTACCGAACAACAGTCCGAACTCCTACTGGTTTTACACACCATTTTTACTGGTTTACGGATGTGAGGCTGTTCTTCCACTAGAAATTCAGATTCTAGCTCTTAGAATAGCCATTGCTAATGAGCTTACTACAGAGAATAATCGCTTACGACTCCAAGAACTTGAAGGATTGGACGAGAAGCGTCTTCAAGCGCAACAACATATTGAGCTATATCAAGCCCGCATATCTCGAACTTTCAATCGTAAAGTTAAAGAGAGGGTATTAAAGTCGGTGAGCTAGTTCTAGCTGTTCGAAGACCGATGGTAATGACTCATAAGAGCAAAGGGAAATTCCAAGCAAAATGGAAAGGTCCCTATGTAGTCGAGTCGGTATTCTAATGGTACCTATAGGTTGTCTAAACCTAATGGAGATTTACTTATGATGCCAATCAATGGCAAATTCTTGAAGAAATATTATGTTTGAATTTCTTCTTTATTTTCCCAGCTACCAATGTTTGGTTAAGCTGATCATTTGTCTTCCTAAAAGAAAATTTTGACCTTCTGTCTTACCAGCTGATTAAAAAATAGAGAGAGATTTATTATTTATCATGTTCTCATGACCTCTGAATAAATATTAAGTCTACTTTTTCTTCTATCTATCATGTCTTTTTTTTGGCCTCTGAATAGATATTAATCTATTTTTCTTTGAGTTGTTACAATCTGTCATGTTCAATTACCTCTGATAGTATCATGCACTCTAAACATAAAAAGAGATTCATTATCTATCATGTCCATATTACCTCTGGATAGATATAATTTATTGAGTTTAGAAGACTTGTCATGCCCATATTACCTCTGATAAGTATTTTCTATCTCATATCTATTGTTTAATTACAAAATAAATGATAGGGTCACAAAACAAATATTTTTATCATTTTGTAAACATTACAGAATGAAAAAAGATAGAAGGTTACAAAAATTCTTTATTTTGCCTAAGGCGGAGCAGAGACATCTTCAAGAAGTTTTTGTAGCTCCGCTAGGCTTTTTTCACGGGAGCTCAATACATTCTTGGTAGCTACGGAACGTCGAGCCTCATGAGTACAGATGTAAGAAAGTCCAGCAAAAGTGACTATCATCTTGTCCTTGGGCTTCGTCAAGGGTTTTGATGGTAGCCACTGCTCCAAAGACTTGTTCCTCCAAAATTGAGCTCTGAGTTAGCTGCTGGTCCCGAGCTATGATCATCTGCTCCCTCTCTGCCTTTAAGCGAGCCAGCTCAGCCTCGACTTCGCGAATTCTATCATTCTGTTGATGAATTCTTATATTCGAAGCTTCATAGGCCTCTTTCTGAATATCTAGTTGGGGCTGCGCTTCAGTCAAAAAAGCCTTTTCTTTGGCTACCTTGATGCTGTAATTATGGAGGGCTTCATTGAAAGTCTTTTCTCGAGCGAGGTATTCAGCTGATAAAGCGTCATACTCCTCTTGGATAAGACTTTCAGTGGTTTCACTTGACAGCTTTAAATATTCTTTAATCGGCTGTTCAAGTCCCTCCACGATTTTTTCCAATGCCGCTGCTCTCGCTGCATCATTAAACATGGCGACATTTCTGATTGTAAGAGAGATAGACGCCTTCAAGCTTTCATAATTAAGGCCCTTATTCAGGACCATCTTGATCAAAGCCGCTAGAGTCTTGTAAAAAGTCTCAGTATGAATCTCAACTAAGAGATTCATTTTTGCACTCGAGCTCGGCGTTGCGGCGATGTCTATCAAATCTCTTCTTTGAAGACTATGAGCAGATGTTGCCTTGGTAGCAGGCTAAGATGAAGACATTGTTGTCACTGCTATCATGGCCAACTGATTCCCAGGAGCTTCAGGAACAGTATATTCAGCATTTATTACTCCAGCCGGTTCTGGAGTTGAAACTACTTGAGTTTCGGTGGCGGTGATTAGTGTGGGTGGAATGGTAGTTGTGGCAGCTGACTCCGGTTCAGGCATTGTCTCTTCAGGAACTTGTACTGGATCGGTAGCAATAGCAGAAGATGCTATTACAATTTCTCCAGCTTCAGTTGATGACTTGAGTATGCCTTCATCACCTTCTTCAGCTACTGGCTCTGCAGAATCTTCAAGTATTTCAGTTGTAGTGAGTCCTTCTACAACTGATTCTTCGTTGAAGTTTAATTCTTCCTCAGTAGCCTCTTCATCATCTACAGTATGTTCTACTGTAGTTTGTTCTTTATCCTTGTCCTCAGCAGGAGAGGACAATTCTGGCTGAGCCTGCAACTCTGGCTCTTGTTGTATCTCCATAGATGGAGAACATTCTTCTGGAGCACTTCTCTCTGAAGAAGAAGACTCATCTTCCTCAGATTCTGCGTTTTCCTCATAAATGTCTTCTTGAGGAGGAGGAGGAGTCACAAGCTTTGATGTGATGATAACACCTGCAAAAAATTAAACAAATACGTTAATATACAAAATCATTATTTTGTATGGATTTTGTATAAAATATATTTACTTGGAGTAGGTGTAGAACGTGCCAGGTATGCGTCATAATCCCTATCCCAGTCCTCATCATCAAAATTAATAGCTGGTTCATCAGATAGGATGGGCTCTTGATCAACAGTATATACTGGAGGAACGTCCTCAACAACTTGTGCCTTTTGTGGCAAAGTCAAATGAAGTGCTGAGCTGAGACGTCCCGGAGATAGGACTACCGCAGCTTCTGTTGGTGCTGCTGGTTGAGATGCTGAAGATCCTTCTCCAGGGTAAACTAAAAAGATGCAACATGTTGAGGCTCATCCACCTGAGTGTCACTCTCTGGGTAGTGGCTCTTGATTTAGAAGGTCTTTGTTGGCCCATTCCATGGTCACACCCGATTTCGATAATCGACTTACACTTTAGTCCATATACAAAAATAGACAATGCTGCTAACTATTTCAGGATACATGAATCTTATTCAACGGACGATGTACTGCATAAATCCAAGCGTCAAAGTCATCAAATTTCTGAAGACTCTTTTCTACTTTTATTCTGTATTTTTACATTTTATTGAGTCTAGGAATTTCTTTGTAAAATCAATTATGGTAATACTGGCTTAGGGTTAAAATTGTTCTCTTTCTCAAAACCTACTTTTACCCTTCATATTTTCGATTACAAATATTCAAAATATATTTCGAAAATATTTCTTTTCAAATGATTTTACAAATAACCAAAAACATGTTTGAAAACTGTTTTACAAAAGATTTTTAAAATATCTCCTGACAGAACTCACAGCCGAGTTCGGCCCGAGTTCGGTCCGAACTCTGACCGAGTTCGGTCAGTTTGTATTCAAACTTTAGTTGCCTCCAAATCTGCGAGCAACGTCTATTTTGCGAGATATTGGCATCCGAACTCTGTCCGAGTTCTGCCCGAGTTCGGTTGGTGAAAACACCTATAAATAGAGAAGAATTTCTCACTTCAAACATCAATCCATTCTTCACTCTCTTCTCTATTCATTCAAGTGTTTTCTAGTGATCTGAAAATTTCAAATCTCACCTATACTTCTCTTAGCCAAAAGCCAGTACTATCAGATTGATTTAGAAGTCTTTTGGTTATTCAGAGTTGTAAAGAGGTCGTCAAGTTTCAACAACAAGTTCTCGTTGTGGAGCTGGTCGTGCGCTCGTCACCAAGCACGGTGTATGTTGGAGTTGGTCGTGCACTCGTCAACAAGCACGGTGGTGTAAGAGTTGCAAGCACTCAGTTAAAGCTTGTGCCTTTAGTGGATTAACATCGAGCAAGAGTACTCGAGACTGGATTAGTCCTCTCAGAGGGATACCAGTATACATCGCTGTGTTACTGAGTTTGAATCTCCTATCTTTATTTACTGCTCTTACATCATTGCCATAGTTTAATTTTTAATTGGTGATTTTTTTCGCTGCACACACGCACTCTATTCACCCCCCCTCTAGAGGTGCTCAACGATCCTACAATTGGTATCAGAGCAGGTTATATTCTTATATAACATATCCTAGAGAGTATATATATGGCAGCCGTGAAATCTATATTCAACGGTGAAGGGCAATCCACAAATAGACCTCCCCTATTTGATGGAACAAACTATACTTACTGGAAAACACGTATGACTTTCTTTCTAAAGTCTCTAGATTTTGATTTATGGTCAATAGTCATTGATGGGTATAAGAAACCACCACCTACTGTGGTTGAAGGTATTCTTATGGAAAAGCCGCATGACAAGTACACCGATGCTGAAAAAGCAAAGGCTAGTCTTGATGCTCGAGCCATCAATGCACTATTCTGTGCAATTGACAAAACCGAGTTCAATAGAGTTCTACCTGTAAGACGTCTCATGAAATTTGGAAACTCTTTGAGGTAACCCATGAAGGGACTTCCCAAGTCAAGGAATCCAAAATCAGTAGACTGACTCAGGAATATGAATCTTTTAAAATGAAACCTGGTGAGTCAATTACACAGATGTTTACTCGTTTCCTTGATATAACTAATCCCCTTCAATCTCTTGGTAAAGATTACAGCAACCATGAGAAAATCAGGAAAGTGCTGCGGGCTCTAACAAAGAACTGGAATCCAAAAGCCACAGCAATCATTGAAGGAAACGATCTCACCACGATGACTCTAGAAACACTGATGGGCAAGTTAATGACGCATGAGCTCGACTTGCAAGACTTTGAAGAGGCCACTCCAAAAGAAAAGACCATCGCCTTCAAAGCTCAAGCAAGAAAATCAACATGCAACGACTCAGATGAAGAATCATCAAGTGGTGATGAACGTGCCTTACTTGTGAAGAACTTCAAGAAATATCTAAAGTTCACAAGCAGAAAGAAGAAAGACATTCAAGAAAGCAATGAAGACGAGACTATATGCTTCGGATGTAAGAAATCAGGGCACATGAAGAAGGACTGTCCAGCTACCAAGAAGAGCAGTCCGTATGATCGGTCAAGATCAAACAGAAGATCCACATCTGGCCGAAAGTATGCCAACACAAGCATCTGGCACGAGAGTGATGCCAGTGACTCAGAAGAAGAAGACAGACCCTGCAGCAATGCAAATGTTTGTCTTATGGCATTCGAAAAGGTATCATCTAATCCTCTGTTTGATGATTTTACTTTTGATGAACTAGAGACTGCCTTTAGCGATTTACTTGAAGATCACAAAATTGTGCTCGACAAGTATAAGCAATCTCGAAAAGAGATTAAGGCACACACAGCCGAGATAGCTAGATTGTCTAATTTACTTGAAGACATTAAAGAGACATCTACTACCGGTAACACGGAAGAGATAGCCAAACTTAAAGTAGACTATCATGAGGCTATCCTCAACATTGAGAAGAAAGAAGAGGACTATGTCAAAATACACAAACTTTATGACATAGAGAAGAAGTTGCACCTAGTAACTGAACAAAGACTCCTTGATATGACTGCAAGATACGAAGAGTCTGTAGCGATTTCTAAAAAATTAGAAATCAAGTTGGGCAAACAGGCAATACCTGTGACACAGCCCAAGATTAGTCCTAATGCAAAGCATACACCAAAGAGGACTAAAATAAGAAAGCACAGAGGAAACACGAACACAATTATGCTTTCACTTATAGGTTTTCCAAACAGAACAAGCCTACAAACACAGTTTATTCCACTAAACTGACTTGCACATATTGTGGTACACACGGTCATATATCACAATATTGTATGGCAAGAAAGCTTGTTGATAACCATACTCTAGTTTGGAAACCTAAAGCTAATCTGAGTGGACCCTTCAGAAAATGGGTACCAAAGGATTCATCTACTTGTTTTGTAGGTGGACCCTCAACCCTCTCATGCTAGAAGCAAATGGATTCTCGATAGCGGATGTTCGCGACACATGACTGGTGATGCATCTTTATTCGCTACGCTATCGATGAGAAAGAAGGATACGTCTCCTTCGGAAATAACTTGAGAGGTAATATTATAGGTAATGGTACTGTAGGTATTTCTCCTTACCCAATAATAAAGATGTTTGTCTAGTAACTGAATTGAAACATAACCTATTAAGTATAAGTCACTTGGCTGATAATGGTTATGGTATCAATTTTGTGAAAGATAAATGTACTATATATGATATGTCATCTGGTGATCCCATATATAAAGGGATTAGAGAAGACAATATTTATGTTTTCTTTTTGGAGAATACTAATAATGCAGGAAGGTGCCTAGTAGCCAATCAAGATGAAAGCTGGCTATGGCACATGAGACTAGGACATGCAAACATGGACACTATCTCACGTCTGAACACAAAGAAGTTGGTAAAAGGACTCCCAGAAATTCCATTCAAGAGAGACATGGTATGTGCTGACTGTGAAAAGAACAAAGCACATAGGTCTTCTTTTAAATCCATCAACGCTGTAAGTACTTCAAGACCTTTGCAGTTGATTCATATGGATTTATTTGGTCCTAGTAGAGTCGCTAGTCTTGGCGGTAAACTCTATGCTTTTGTCATTGTTGATGATTTCTCTCGTTTTACATGGATTTACTTTTTATCAAACAAAAGTGATGCTATTTTTGAATTTCAGATATTTTGTAAAAAGGTACAAAACGAAAAAGGCTTTATGATTACTCGTATCCGAAGTGATCATGGCGGCGAATTCGAAAATTCTGATTTCAAAAAGTTTTGTGATGATAGTGGATATTACCACGAATTTTCCTGTCCTAGAACTCCCCAACAGAATGGTGTTGTGGAGCGGAAGAATCGTACTCTAAGCGAAATGGCTAGAGTCATGCTTAATCAGTATAATCTTCCTAAATATTTTTGGGCAGAAGCTGTTAGTACAGCCTGTCATATTTTAAATAGGGTGTTGATTCGACCTATCTCGAAGAAAACACCATATGAGCTTTGGTTTGGAAGAATTCCAAACATTTCTTATTTTAAGGTTTTTGGTTGTCGCTGTTTCATCCTGAACACCAAGGATAAATTGGGTAAGTTCGACTCGAAAGCAGATGACGGGATATTTCTCGGATATGCTGCTAAGAGTAAAGGATATAGAATTTTTAATAAAAGATCTTTGATTGTTGAAGAAAGCATTAATGTTACCTTCGATGAGTTAAATAGTCATAGATCAAGCGACAGTGATGATGAAGATGCACCTACAAAGACAAAGAAGAGTTCTGAAAAAGATCCTACCCAAGAGGCAAGAACTGATAAAAGTTCCGAAGATGCAGGAACTGAGAAGAGCATTGTGAAAGGTATGGCCCAAAGATTTGAATCATTAAGATTCAAACCGGATCATCCAGAAACTCTCATAATAGGTGATGTATCCAAAGGTGTAAGTACTCGTTCATCTCTTAGAGATTCTGAAGTAGCAGCTAATGTAGCATTTATTTCTCAAATAGAACCTAAGAATGTTGATGAGGCTTTTTCTGATGAATTTTGGATTTCTGCCATGCAAGAGGAACTTAATCAATTTGAGAGAAACCAAGTTTGGGAACTCGTTCCTAAACCTATTGGTCAATCGATAATTGGTACCAAATGGGTGTTCCGAAATAAACTTAGTGAAGATGGTCAAGTTCTACGCAACAAAGCACGTCTAGTGGCACAAGGTTATAATCAAGAAAAGGAATTGATTATGATGACCTATGCTCCTGTTGCTAGACTAGAAGCCATCCGCATGTTTTGCGCTTTTGCTTGTTTTAATGATTTCAAACTTTTTCAAATGGACGTGAAAAGCGCATTTTTAAATGGTTTTTTGAAAGAAGAAGTTTTTGTGAAACAACCCCCTGGTTTTGAAGATTTTCAAAAACCTGATCACGTCTTCAAGCTTAAGAAAGCACTTTATGGACTCAAACAAGCACCTCGTGCTTGGTATGAACGCCTAAGCGCCTTCTTACTTGATAATGGATTTTCAAAGGGCAAGATTGATACCACTCTTTTTATTAAATCTATGAACAATGATATTCTTTTAGTGCAAATTTATGTAGATGACATCATCTTTGGTTCTACTAGAACAACTCTGTCAAGAATTTGCCAAGTGTATGCAGAGTGAATTTGAAATGAGCATGATGGGAGAGCTAAACTTCTTCCTAGGATTGCAAATCAAACAACACTCGAATGGAACATTCATCAACCAAGCCAAGTACACGAAGGATATACTGAAGAAGTATGATTTCGAGAATGTCAAGCCAATTGGGACTCCTATGGCTACATCTACAAAGCTTGATGCTGATGAAAGCGGCAAACCTGTTGATCAGCATAAGTATCGAGGTATGATTGGTAGTTTATTATATTTAACTGCTAGTCGTCCTGATATTATGTTTAGTGTTTGCATATGTGCACGATATCAGGCAAACCCTAAGGAATCACATCTTAGTGCCGTTAAGCGTATCTTCCGATACCTTAAAGGAACTTCTACAGTTGGCTTATGGTATCCCAAAACCAAATCCTTTGACCTTATAGGTTACTCGGATGCAGATTTTGCTGGATGCAAAGTGGACCGTAAAAGTACCAGTGGTACATGTCATTTCTTGGGAAAGGCCTTAGTCTCTTGGTTTAGCAAGAAACAAAATTCAGTAGCATTATCAACAACTGAGGCTGAGTATATCGCCGCAGGACGTTGTTGTGCCCAAATTTTGTGGATGAAGCAAACCTTAGAGGACTACAATCTGCACTATTCAAATGTTCCTATATATTGTGATAACACTAGTGCAATTAATTTAACTAAGAACCCTATCTGTCATTCACGCACAAAGCACATAGAAGTTAGACATCATTTTCTGCGTGATCATCAACAACACGGGGATATTTGCTTAGAATTTATTGATACTGTACATCAACTAGCAGACATTTTCACTAAACCATTGGCTGAAGACCGTTTTAACATCTTGAGGCGTGAGCTCGGCATTCTTGAATTCTCGGATTCTTAGAACATATGGTAATTAAATACTGTATTTATGACTTGATAATTTATTACCTAATGAAAATTATTTTTGGGGACAAACTTACAAAGGGTATGTCTGTCACCACGGCTACGGTCGAAGCGAAGCGGTACTTAAGAGTTCCCCGGTGAACCACCGTTAGCTGGGACAACCCCTACAGTTAACCCGAAAATAAACAGCAGTTAGTTAATAAACCAGTCAAACATCATTAACTACAAATATTTATTTACCTGACTGCTTTAACTGTCTCGGGAATGCAAGTGGCCGAACTCGGCCCGAACTCTGACCGAGTTCGGACCGAATTCGGACCGAGTTCGGTCGGCGCTGTGATGGTTCCAGAACCGAACAGCCGGCCCTAGCACCTATAAATTCCACCTTTTCTCCACTATTTCTCCACACCAAAACGAGAAATAGCTCTACCTCCTTCTAGAAGACTTTCCTCCTCCCTCCGTGCAAGGCTTCGACGATCTTCTCCATCTCCACATGGCTCCGAAGCGTCAGCGAGGAAATTCTTCCCAAGGGGCTTCCTCCTCTTCCGACTACACTCCAGCTAGCCTGTTCAGTCCAGCCAAACCTAGAGATCCCGAGGAATTTGACGGCACTTTGTTCCCCAACAAAGACTTCGCCGATCTCTGGTTTGATTCTTTCTCCTTACGTCGTATTTGTGCTGGAGCCTTTGTCAATTTTACAACCCTTTTTGAATATGCTCCTACTTTTGAACAACTTGGATTTTGCGACTTTTTCGAGGTCCAAGACAGCATTTACGACAATGCAGTCCGTATGTTTTACTGTAATTTGCACGTAAAACAAAACGGAAACTTCTATTCCTGCATTGCTGGGCAGGAACTAGAATTTAGCGCCACCGATATCAGTGAATATTTTCACGTTCCTGATCTTGGTGATGCACTTGTTGACATCCATCATGTTCAGTTCCCTGCCGATGTCACTTTAGCTTCTTTTAGGGAATTGATTTGTCACCCCACTCCTCCTCCTCGGAGAATATTTTCTCGACATCTTAACCAAAATTTCTACGAACTTCATCGCATGATTTTCTCAGCCCTTCTTCCGAAGAAAGGCTCTACCGATGAGGTCACATTTTTGGAACTCTCTGCTATGTATCACATTCATTTTGGCATTCCTTTCTCCGTTCCAAAAACCATGATGTCTTGGATGCTCAACTGCAAGAATGCAGGTAGGAACCTCGTCTTTCCTATGCACCTTGCTAGTATCTTTCGACGTTTCGAGATTGATCTTGAAACGTGTGCCATTTCTTCTCCACCTGTTGAGTTGACCCGCTCTCGTCGGTTTCCTCAACCTCCTGGTGCTGCTCCTGCTGTCCCAGCTGCTGATGCTGAGGCCCCTCCAGCAGATGCTCCTCCTGCTCCGGCACCTGCTCCAGGATTCGATCCAGCATTCTACCAGCGGTTTGATGATTTCGTTGCAGTCTCCACGCAACGTCATCAGGATTCAGAGTTTTGGCACATTTCTCAGGCCCAGGTGCTGAGAAACAGTATTGCCGATCTCCACTACAGTCTGATGCATGATCCAGCCCATCCACTCACTATCCTTCCACACCCTGCTTTCCCTGGTCCCCGTTTTACTGATGAGGCTACTTTTCAGTATTTCGACCCGACCACTGCCTATTTTCCTCATGATCCTCCCGGTGCAGATGACGCAGAGATGTGATATGGATTCAGCCATAGGATAGTGGATTTTGATGCAGTTTATGTAGTACTTTTATTTTTTTGTCTAAACTCTTTCAGTTAGACATTTATCAGATGTACCAGTTGATTTTTTTAGTGGAATATTTATGCTATTTCAGTTTATTTGCATTTCACTCTATGTTGTGATTACTGTGATTACTATGTTTTCTTTCACTTTGTCTTCTTTATTGTTGGCTTCATGATTTACGGGGGAGCCGATTCATTTTCCTACTTGACAAAGGGGGAGAAAATTGAGTATATCCCAAATCAAAAACAAAACATTTCAGGTATTTGATTTATAATTTTTTTTATATAGATATATTTTGGTATAGACTCAAGTTTTGTCAATTATCAAAATGGGGGAGATTGTTGGCCCATTCCATGGTCACACCCGATTTCGATAATCGACTTACACTTTAGTCCATATACAAAATATAGACAATGCTGCTAACTATTTCAGGATACATGAAATCTTATTCAACGGACGATGTACTGCATAAATCCAAGCGTCAAAGTCATCAAAATTTCTGAAGACTCTTTTCTACTTTTATTCTGTATTTTACATTTTATTGAGTCTAGGAATTTCTTTGTAAAATCAATTATGGTAATACTGGCTTAGGGTTAAAATTGTTCTCTTTCTCAAAACCTACTTTTACCCTTCATATTTTCGATTACAAATATTCAAAAATATATTTCGAAAATATTTCTTTTCAAATGATTTTACAAATAACCAAAAACATGTTTGAAAACTGTTTTACAAAAGATTTTTAAAATATCTCCTGACAGAACTCACAGCCGAGTTCGGCCCGAGTTCGGTCCGAACTCTGACCGAGTTCGGTCAGTTTGTATTCAAACTTTAGTTGCCTCCAAATCTGCGAGCAACGTCTATTTTGCGAGATATTGGCATCCGAACTCTGTCCGAGTTCTGCCCGAGTTCGGTTGGTGAAAACACCTATAAATAGAGAAGAATTTCTCACTTCAAACATCAATCCATTCTTCACTCTCTTCTCTATTCATTCAAGTGTTTTCTAGTGATCTGAAAATTTCAAATCTCACCTATACTTCTCTTAGCCAAAAGCCAGTACTATCAGATTGATTTAGAAGTCTTTTGGTTATTCAGAGTTGTAAAGAGGTCGTCAAGTTTCGACAACAAGTTCTCGTTGTGGAGCTGGTCGTGCGCTCGTCACCAAGCACGGTGTATGTTGGAGTTGGTCGTGCACTCGTCAACAAGCACGGTGGTGTAAGAGTTGCAAGCACTCAGTTATTTCGAGCTTTTACGCTCAAGGCTATTGTGTGCGTAAAGTTTATTTGAGCTAATTTTACGCTCAAGGCTATTTCTAGTCACTTTACGCTGGAAGTCTATTTTGAGCTATTTTACGCCCAGTCTGCTACTTTACGCAGGGAGTGTATTTTGGGTCATTTTACGCTCGAGCTTTCCTGACTACATGAGAACGTGGTTTGCTTACGTGGCTTTCTTGCCATATTTATCGAGGAATGTGTGTACATGCTCTCCCCATTTTGTTGAAGAAGTAGGACACGTGTCACCATGCGTAGAGATCAAAACTCTACATGGGACACGTGTTAACGTGCATAGAGGATGATTTACATCGTGGGTGACAGTTACTCGCGTAGAGACCCGTTTTTGTTGCTTTTTACGCACAAAGGGTTAAGTCTATAAATAGACTTATTTTCAACACAGACAAGATATCAAGAGATCAACAGAGAGACATGAGAGGAGATTCCGAGAAAACTCATACTTCCAGAGTGATATTCCCAGAAGCATTTCTTAAACTTTTCTCAAGAACAGGGTAAAGCAAAGCAAGAAAGCATTCGACTGTGCCATCAGTGCCGTTGCTCGATACCTTTTCGGTGACTTAGTTCTTCCGATTGTTCGTCTTCTTCACGCAGGTTTCTTCATCATCATCGTCCAAGGAACAAAATGATCGCTCTCAGATCAGACTTCCATAGCAATACTTCCCAGAACAATTTGTACTTTTTCTTTTTTTTCTTTCAAAAGCCAATTTTTAGGCATTTTGTTAAGTGAAACAGAGCTCGAGCCCGGGCATCCCCCAAGCCAACCGAGTAAACCAAACCCCCGTTCGAGTTTTTTTTCTATGAGCTTGTATATATACGAGAGAGAGGAAGGGGGATTCTCCTAAACCCTAGCCGCGCCCCTATCCCCAGTCACCAGGATGGCCACCCGCCGCCGGCGCTACCGCCGCACGCGGCCGGAGCCGCCGGAGGCAGCGCGCGCGCGGCAGCGCAATAGAGGAACACAGCAGCAGCCGACCCAAACACCCATTTTTGAGGCCGAAGTTCTCCCTCTTCGGTCGACGAAACTTCATCCCAATTTTGCAGGTACAATTACAACATAACCAACTCTGACCTCGGTCGATTAGTTCAAGTTGAAGTCGTCTGTATTAGATGAGAAATCGAACCAAATTTGGAGATAATAAACAATCCAACATCCCATGTTTGTAGAGTGAATCCAATCAACCTGTTAGTAGTTCAGAAAAACTAATTGAACACCTTATTAGACAACCTATAGGGTTGGAAGACCCTTTTTGTAGTTTCTAATTTTGCCGTATATGCGATGTTTTATTCGTTCCCCAAAACAAGGAGAAACCGTCAAAAACAGTTTTACAAAACTTAAGAAATTCTCCCGGTACGACGTGCGTCCCACCAATCCGAGCGACATGGTCACGAATCGAAAGCATCAAAAGGTGCGTAATGGCTTCATGGACGTGTGGGCTTTGACAAAATTCAAATTGGTTGCGTGTACACGACGAATTTGATGCGTATCCGTCAAAATTTACCGTATCGGCCTATTTGCAAATTCTCCAATTACTTTGTGTACGTTCATCAAATCGAGACGAAACTTATGCCAACAGGACCGTATCATTTTTTTGGTCCTGTATGCCAAGTTTGGTTCGATTCTGAGACAGTTGACCGGAACGCCGTTTTGCGGGCCCTACGATCCGATTCAACGGACGATTTGTGCACGGCGCGCCGGAATACAAATTTGGACATACGGTTGGGTTCATATCATCAAAAAAAATCCGTAGATATATAGTTTGACGAATTTAGAGACCATTGACTCTGGCACGCTTTTCGGTGCAAAGTGGGTCCAACGGCAGATACCGTTTTGACCGGAAATTACCGTTTTGCCCCTGTGTCCAGAATCGGACTTAAGGACAGGCAATTCTAGCTAATTTGACTATTCTAAGAATGTTGGTAATGTCTATTTCAGTATTCGGAGACTTTTTGCATGTGTTGACTTTAGTGACTCATCTGAGTTGTTATACTATCGGTTTCACCAGCAAAGGACCTCATACAAGTGCACTTTCTGATTGCTTTCGATTCATAGTAGTCTTTTTATTTCATGTTTATACATATGTCTTGCTACTTGTTGACACGCTCGTCACACGGAGATTAGTATCATGGATTTATTATACATTTTTGACTGTCATTTTCTTGATTACCATGCTTGCGACCCGATTCCATGAGTTCTAGCTGGGCGGAGAAATATCTTAGTAGACGTGTGAACTACCCCTTACCCATCCCAATATGTCTAATCTTGACTGATAGCAGCTGCACACGACACGTGCAGGGTGCCGTATTTACCCCTTAGCCGTTCACATGTCGAACAAGATATTTCAAACCACATAGATAGTTGTCTTTTATTTGTTTCCTGGTTTTCCTCACCGCTTGCCATGTCATCAGTTACTTTCTAGTTTTCATCTCACATATGTTATTTTCATGTCTTTCGAATTCTATTGTGTTTTCGTATTGCCGTCGGTTTGTGTGCTTGTTCCATTCCTGACTGGAAACCAACATTTTTCAGGTTAGTTGTGGATTCTCTTAGCTTTGGGAGATACGGGTGTACTTGCAGACAAAAACCTAGAAATAGATAGCAGTAGTATCATTTTCATTAATTTTGAGAACCTTGTATTTTCTTTAAATATAAATCTTGTAACTGTTGTAATAAAATTTAGAAATGTGAATGAGCAATAAAGTTATTCTTTATGTGATTTTGAGCATCTTGGCCGTGACAACGTTCTACCGTCGACTCTGCGGCATAGGCTGGCTTGGATACGTCTCGTATCCAAAAAAGTGGGTGCGGGTCGTGACAAGTTTTTGTGGTGGCCCATGCAGGTCAGTTTTTGCAAAAGTTTGCGAACTCGTGGTAGTACCTATGTCAGTCGTACTACTGCTAGCCCGCGATTAGGAAATGCTCATTCACAATTAGGATTGAAATGATTTAGGAGGATAACTAGGATAAGAGTCCCTTATTAATTGACTGTTGGGTAGTTAAGGTTGTCAGATAGGCCTTACAAATTAGATTAAGAATTATTAAATTTAGATAGCTTGCCAGATCTTTATAGATATACTATTACTTTTGATATGATGATATGATCCGATGTGGATATACTATTCACTTGGTAAGTCAGACTTCCCAAGAATTAAGGCTCTAATCTTGATAAACTGCTCAATTTTTTTTGCTCTATTAGATATAAACCTTATATCATAAGTTAGAATTGCTTATTTAAAACCCTATTTTGCTGTAAGGAATTAGTTTATAATTCCTGATTTGGTTATTCATATACGAATCTCGAGGTAGATTGATTTAAAGTTTTTCTCCTTAACCATTTGAACTACATATGAAATAAAGATTAGGATGTTCTTACTTCCCTTGTCTTCAGTTATTTCCTCTCTGATCAATCTTTTACTTTAAGGATTGAGACTTATAGGCAGGTATTTACGCTTTCTATCATAGTCAACTAGTTTGAAGCTCTAGCAGCTCTTTAAAGTTCTTAGGAATATAATTGGAGTAATTTTAACGACTGCGATGGCCAGCCAGCAGCGCACTGGCAAGGCACGACCCATAGAATTAAAATTATTTCAAGGAATCGTAGGTATGGAACATTGCTAAAACTATATCTTCGTTGACCTCTTTAGACTTTGTGTAAATATATGGTAGAGTATCTGATAGCATATCACATTTGAATCATGGAACCAAGGGTTTACCACAGCCAGAGTATACGGGCGAGGCATAATTCTCGGTAAAATGACTTCAGATGTGATTACGAGTTTAGGATACTATAGAGGATAGGAAAATGCCTGTTTGTCCCATAATATCCAAAGAAAATAATAGTGAAAGTTCTGTAAGTTGGGCAGCATGTCTCCCAACCTAGCATTCCGTGGTCCTTGTGATCTATTAACAAGGTAATTGACTGACACTAATAGATTTACCTAGAATATAGAATTTAGAGGTCCATAACCCATTAGTCGACCAAGGCCTTATGGATAAGAAGATAGTAGGAAGACTGTATAAGCAAGAACACCAGGTAAGGTTTTGATTCTCACAAAACTCGAACTACTTGTGCCTCCTTTCAAAAATCTCACGTACTTGTATTTTGACTATCTTGACCAATGCTACTACTACATCCTAGTTTTGTAAGCTTACTCTTTTATCGAGATTGACTCAAGACATATGTTTATTGGAGACGCCTACTAACATATTGTCTAATCAGAATCGATGTATTACGGTCTGATCAATCTTAGTGCACTCGGTTCGCTCTCCCTCTGATTAACCTCCGTGGATTGAGATATAGATGTCTCTAGGATCTCATCCGTGACTGCATTGACAATTCCTCTTGAATTATATGTTCGCTTTTGAATCACGCAATTGTATTCAATGACATCTTTCTTGAACTCTTTATTGTTTTTGTCTTTCACTGATTTGGAAAGACGAAAGCTCGTAATTGGTAGATAGATACAGAGTATCCCCCATGGCTATGATAGTGTATACACAAGTGTAGCTACCATCAGCCATCCATGTGACTATAACATTGTCTTGAGTTACTCGTTCTCCTCTCGACCCTCAAACTACTATTGTGACCCTCTAGCCATCTGAATTTGAGAATGATTAGGGTTTTACCCTTAGTTAAGATGCCAACCTAGGAGACTATCTATTCTCAAGAAACCAATTGTCGTGAGTCTCTAATCATTTGCTTGAAGCTTGCTTTAACGAGCAACCCTTAAGCCTTAACCCAACCTTCCCTCGACCAAAGCCCATAGTTTAGACATGAGATGAATAGATAAAGGTAAGGACAATCATTTACCATGATTATGGTAGACACCCATCCCGAGATTGGTTCCCAACAAATATTACCCTAGTTATGTAAAATTTGTTATTAAGACCTAACTAGTATTGGAATACCACAGTTACTAGCTTAGCCAATACCATAGCTTAACTTCATACTATGATCTACCAGTTATCAACAGCAATACATGATCACTACAGCTCATACCACTAGAACCCTTATGACCATAGTCTAGCAGGCTTAGCACAAATAGAAACTCACGACTCAGTTGTTAGAAATCTTTTCATATGATGTGCCTTAGAGTTGGTTACCCCCGTCGATAACTCTTGTATGCTATGGACGTATAGATCCTTCTATTTTATCGACCATGTGTCATTGTACACCCTCGTTTTCTATTTATTGAGGAACGATCCTTAAATTGACATATATCTACCGTGTCCCGTTACGCCGTGCCTTATTATTTATTAACAAGAGTCGTGGTAAAATATCTGGACTTTAGAATTCTTTTAATCTCATTATTCCTAAAACCATGTCCTCGTTACTAGAGTGAATAGATTGTAAGCCTTCTATAATTTGATTCACTAAGATTAAGATGAAATAAAGTAAATAGGTTTTCAATAGGATGATAATTAGTGCCCGATGGACTCGCACTTTCCATTTAGATCATTTTGTGTCCCGGCCGTGTCATTAATATTCGGAGCACAAGACCAGCTATTACCTTCCAACAAATTTTATATGCAAAATCTAGACGAGTCCACCTTCATCTAGGTATATCATGTCCCACTCAAACCCGTCCCCTTGTACTCTATTTTTGTGGTACGACTTTCAGGTCAAAAGGACTAGCTATAACCCTTACCATAATACCGGTATACTTCCCGACTTCCACTAGAGCCTCAACCTTGACTCAATTCATTCGACCTAATATATGGTTGTGATTTACTCGAAGCCCACTACGCACATGCTACTAGTGTGCCACCCAATTGAGGCCTCATGTTCTACTTAAACACAAGTCACTGAAGGCACATTTTTGAGGCTTTAGGAACCTAGCTAACCAACCTGACTGGCAACTAGCTCAACCACTTGGGTTGAAACCTCTTTTAGGTTATCGTAACCTAGTAGAAGTAGTTTTATAATTAGGATCTTGTCCAGTCAATACAGATTGAAATTCAAGGTTCATCCAACCAACGATTGATGTCCAATCAGGGAACCCATTAAGACCCAGTAAAACCCATCCATACATACCACCATATTTGGACTATAAAACCAAACTATTTGAAACAGGTCCCTATACTTATATGTAGTCTCCACCTCTTAGAATGTGAAGTCATTCGTAACCCTTATTCCATCTACCTAGAAGTCGCAATACGATCTTGTATTGCATTTATATCCCTTGCTCGTGTGTTTAAATAACCACGAAAAAGATCACAATCTTGATTTCTCAAATTCTATTCTATTATGGAACCTTGTTTAGATTAACTCCGAAAACGAAATTTTCGTATTACATTGATTGCAAGCCCCTCTAAGGAACGAAGGGTTCTTTGATTTAGCAGGTGACTGGACTAGAGTAGCCCATCTAGCAAATAAGTCAATGGTTCATAGACTTTCTTTCTATCTGTATCATTAGATACTCTCTACCGTTCTTGAAACTTCATAATTGCTCTCGATTATTCTTCCTTATCTTCCTGTCCTTCCTATTGCAGAGCGACGAATGGGCATGCTTATTAGAATTTACCAATATTCTTAGCTACTTGCGTATATTTGTTACTTGTTAAATTTTGGGTTGCTTGATAGATAGGAGAGGATTATAGATGCCATATGCATTAGATATATGTTGGTAAGATTGTTAGCAACTAGTTAGAGGATTATAAGATTTCAGTTTTGAGGAGTAGTGTGACCAAAAGTGGGTAGAAGTCCTAGAGGTTATGTAGTTACAAAATGGCTAGGAAGATGATATAAACTATTTTGAGAAATTAAAATTTAAGAAGATTAAGGTTAAGGTAGACTTTCTTTTTGAATTTTAAGGAATAGTTATGAATTAGAATTTCGAGGATGAAATTATTTTAAGGTGGGTAGATTTGTAGCTCCCCTTTTCGAAAATTTTGAAATATTATTATTATTATTTTATTTAAATGGTGATTTTTAGACTTTATAAATAATTAATTAGTTAATTATTACGGTAGATGATTTTAGTCATGGTTAGAAATTTGAGTACAAGACAGCTAGGAATTATGGCACGGATAGTGCAGTGGCGTGCTTTGACTAGTGTTTAGCCATGTTAAGGGAAGGCCGAGCCATAGGATTGTTCTAACTAGGAAAGCCAGGCCAAGTTGCGACTTAACCCCTATAGAACGATTTAATTATTTGTTAATTAGATTATTGAATTTTAGGAAACCCGGTTGTACTAAACTAGTCAAACTAGACCCGAACTGAGCCAAAGCCCATGTAGCCATGCAGTGTGACCAACGGTGTCCATGTAGATATATAGATGTGTATATATAATTGTACCTTATTTCATAATGCAGGAAGTATTTTCTGTTAATTGGATATTAAATATAATATACACAATATTTTCTATTTTGATTCTACTTACTTTGAGAAAAATATAATATATAATTTTCTTAGCCACCTTTGCGCAATGTGGTATTAGACTATATATATAGATGTCTACTGGTATATACTATTATCTTCCAAAACTTTTAGTGTTACATTTCATCATATCCATTATTATTTATTTATTTATTTAACATAGAATTTATTTGACAGAATAGGAGTTATGGTACAAGTAAGGGGTTTGTTTTAGAATATTTTTAATATTCACTGTAATTATCTATAGTGCGTATAAATAATATTTTCTATATATAATATGTGAGTATATCTATATATAGGAATTATACACATTAGATACATATACATTAGATATACATAGACATAGACATCAGATATATATATAAATAGATATTAATAAGATATTATTAGTTACTAGAAATATTTAGTGTTTTAGAAGGCACACATGCATATATATATTTAATTATATAGGCACATAAATATATTTAGAATTTATTAATGTATATACATGGATGTGTGTATGTATATATAAATATATATATATATATATATATATATATATATAAATATATATATATAAATATATATATATATATATATATATATATATATATATATATATATATATATATATATATATATATATATATATATATATATATATATATATAGGTGTGGGTGTAAATATATATATATATATATATATATATATATATATATATATATATATATATATATATATATATATATATATATATATATATATATGCTAATAAAAAGAAGAAAAAAAAGCAAAGAAAGGAAGAATAAGAACCCAGAAGCAGCTAACTTGGCCCAGTCCAGCTCGAGCCTGAGCCCGGGCATCCCCCAAGCCAACCGAGTAAACCGAAACCCTGTTCGGGTTTTTTTTCGCGAGCTTGTATATATACGAGAGAGAGGAAGGGGGATTCTCCTAAACCCTAGCCGTGCCTCCATCCCCAGTCACCTGGGCGGCCACCCGCCGTACGCGGCCGGAGCCGCCGGAGGTAGCGCGCGCGCGGCAGCGCAATAGAGGAACACAGCAGCAGCCGACCCAAACACCCACTTTTGAGGCCGAAGTTCTCCCTCATTGGTCGACGAAACTTCGTCCCGATTGTGCAGGTGCGATGACAACATAACCATCTCTAACCTCGGTCGATTAGTTCAAGTTGAAGTCTTCTGTATTAGATGAGAAATCGAACTAAAGTTGGTGAAAAACCTAGTTATAAAACAGATAATAAACAATCCAACATCCCATGTTTGTAGAGTGAATCCAATCAACCTGTTAGTAGTTCAGAAAAAATAATTGAACACCCTATTAGACAACCTGTAGGGCTGGAAGACCCTTTTGTAGTTTCTAATTTCGTCGTATATGCGATGTTTAATTCGTTCCCCAAAATCAGGAGAAATTGTCAAAAACAGTTTTATAAAACTTAAGAAATTCCCCCCGTACGACATGCGTCCTGCCAATCCGGGTGACGTGGTCGCAAACCGAAAGCATCGAAAGGTGCATAATGGCTTCGTGGACGTGTGGGCTTTGATGGAATTCAAATTGGTTGCGTGTGCGCGACGAATTTGATGCGTATCCGTCGAAATTCACCGTATCGACCTATTTGCAAATTCTCCAATTACTTTGTGCACGTTCATCAAATCGAGACGAAACTTATGCCAACAGGACCGTATCATTTTTTTGGTCATGTATGCCAAGTTTGGTCCGATTCTGAGACAGTTGACCGGATTGCCGTTTTGTGGGCCCCACAATCCGATTCAATGGACGATTTTATGCACGGCCAGCCGGAATCCAACTTTGGACATATGGTTGGGTTCGTATCAACAAAATGAATTCGTAGATATGTAGTTTAATGACTTTAGAGACCATTGACTCTGGCACCCTTTTCGGTGCAAAGCGGGCCCAACGACGGACATCGTTTTGACCCAAAATTACCGTTTTGCCCATGTGTCCAGAATTGGACTTAAGGACATGCAATTCTAGCTAATTTGACTATTCTGAGAACGTTGGTAATATCTATTTCTGTATCCAGAGATTTTTGCATGTGTTGACTTTAGTGACTCATCTGAGTGGTTGTACTATCGGTTTCACCAGCAAAGGACCCCATGCAAGTGCAATTTCTAATTGCTTTCGATTCATAGTAGTCTTTTTATTTCATGTTTATACATATGTCTTACTGTTTGTTGACACGTTCGTCACACAAAGATTAGTATCATAGATTTATTATACATTCTTGACTGTCATTTTCTTGATTACCATGCTTGCGACCTGATTCCATGAGTACTAGCTGGACGGAGAAATATCTTAGTAGACGTGTGAACTACCCCTTACCTATCCTAATATGTCTAATCTTGACTGATAGCAGCTGCACACGACACGTGCAGGGTGCCGTATTTACCCATTAGTCGTTCACACGTCGAACAAGCTATTTCAAACCACATAGATAGTTGTCTTTTATTTGTTTCCTGGTTTTCCTCACCACTTGCTATGTCATCAGTTACTTTCTAGTTTTCATCTCACATATGTTATTTTTATGTCTTCTGAATTCTATTGTATTTTCGCATTGCCGTCGGTTTGTGTGCTTGTTCCATTCCTGATTGGAAACCAACATTTTTCAGGTTAGCTGTGGCTTCTCTTAGCTTTGGAAGTTACGGGTGTACTTGCAGATAGAAACCTAGAAATAGATTGCAGTGGTATCATTTTCATTAATTGTGAGAACCTTGTATTTTCTTTAAATATAAATCTTCTAACTGTTGTAATAAAGTTTAGAAATTTGAATGAGCAATGAAGTTATTCTTTATGTAATTTTGAGCATCTTAGCCGTGACAGCGTTCTACCGCTGACTCCGCGGCGTAGGCTGGCTTGGACACGTCTCGTATCCGAAAAAGCGGGTGTAGGTCATGACAGTGCGGGATAAATTTATACAGGGTGTACAACAGTTCCTGCAGTTTGCCAAGGCGTTCCCTCAGTACATGGACCGTACAAAAATTAAGTGTCCATGTGTGAGATATCACAACTTGAAATATCTTTCGGAAGTGGATGTGACATATCATTTATATTCGAGGTATTTTATGCCAAATTATTATCAGTGGACCGCACGCGGAGAACTTATGCCTTTAGCATCCGAACTGGAGCCTTATATGGAGCCTTATGTAGATGTCCACGAGCATGTTGATTACGACCAAGGGTGGACGAACATGGTTTTCGATGCTGCGGGGACTAGTTTTGATCCGAACAATCAATATGCAGCTGAGGAGGCACCAAATGCCGATGCTACAAAGTTCATGGAGTTGCTGGAGAATGCAAGGACTCCTTTATATCCTGGTTGTGTTGACCATTCACCGTTGGAGGTGATTACAAGACTGTTGAGCATAAAATCAGATTTCAACATGTCTCAAGAATGCTGCAATCGAATCCTGGAGTTAATTAAAGATATATTGCCGGAGGGTTCTAAGTTACCTAAAGACTTCTACAGATCTAAGAGAATGGTGAGATCGCTCTGGATGGGGTATAAAAAAATTAATGCATGTCGCAACGGATGCACGTTGTACTATAAGGACGACAAGGATGAAGATGCCTACAGATTTTTTGGTGCCGATCGCGTCAAGGCAACTAGTACAACAAGAACTTCTGGTGCACGCAAGCCAACAGATATGATGCACTATTTGCCTTTGATGTCGCGGTTGCAGAGGTTGTTTATGGCAAAGGAGACAACTGATAATATGAGTTGGCACAAGCGAGAACAAATAGATGGAGTACTGGATCATCCATCCGATGGGAAAGCATGGAAGCACTTTGATCGAGTGTATCCGAATTTTGCTTCGGAGCCGCATAATATCAGATTGGGGCTTTCCTCCGACGGTTTTACCCCATTTGGACTTTTGGGCTCACAATATTCTTGTTGGCCTGTGATTGTTACTCCGTACAACTTGCCGCCTTGGATGTGTATGGAGACTCCTTATATGTTCCTAACTATTATTATTCCAGGTCCGAAGAACCCAAAGAGGAACATCGATGTGTACTTACAGCCCTTGGTAGATGAGCTGAATCAGTTGTGGGAAGTAGGTGCAACCATATATGATGTTTCCAGAAAGCAGAACTTTCAGATGAGGGCCGCACTAATGTGGACCATCAATGATTTCCTGGCCTATGGAACGTTATCGGGTTGGAGCACCCATGGTCGTCTCGCATGTTCATATTGTATAGATCGTACTAAGGCTTTCCGTTTGAAACATGGAGAAAAAACGTGCTTCTTCGATTGTCATCGACAGTTCCTGCTAAAGGGTCATCCGTACCGGAGGAACATGAATGCTTTTCGTACTGACGTGGTAGAGAAGTCCAGTCCACCGCCACGGTGGTCCGGGGACACGATATGGGAGGAAGTTAAAGAATTGTCAAGTGCTATTGAAGAGCCTACAATGGGGTACAAGTGTGATGGATTTGGCCGCGCTCACAATTGGACGAAGAGGAGTATATTCTGGGACCGGCCATATTAGAGTGACCATCTGCTCAGACATAACCTGGATGTCATGCATATCGAGAAGAATGTCTTTGACAATATAATAAATATTGTTATGGACGTAAAGGTCAAGACGAAAGACAATCCCAAGGCCAGGTTGGACTTAGAAGAAATATGTAGACGTCCAGAGTTGCATTTGATAAAGGAAGGGAGTGGGAAGTATAAGCAGCCCAAGGCCATTTTCTCGCTGGACAAGGAGGACAAAGCTAGACTTTGTAGGTATATTCAGGGCCAAAATTTTTCAGACGGGTACGTATCGAATTTGAGAATATGTGTTGACCCGAAGGAGAACAAACTACAGGGTATGAAGAGCCACGACTGTCACGTTTTCATAGAGAGGTTAATCCCGACTGTATTTCGAGAATTCTTTCCCCAGGTCATTTGGGATCCACTGACAGAGCTTAGCATATTCTTCAGATATCTTTGTTCTACTAAGTTGCTCATCGATCGGCTTGAACAACATAAGAAGGACATTACAGTAACATTGTGCAAGCTTGAGAGGGTGTTCCCTCCTGGATTCTTTGACTCTATGGAGCATTTGCCAATTCATCTTTCCTATAAGGCACGTGTTGGTAGGCCCGTCGGTTATCGGTGGATGTACCCGTTCGAGCGCCATCTAAACCACCTGAAGAGGAAGGTAAAAAATAAGGCATGGGTCGAAGGTTCTATTTGTGAAGCCTATATCCTTGAGGAGATTACAAACTTTTGTTCAATGTATTTCAAGCCTCATATTGCTACAAATAGAACAAGAGCTCCGAGGAACGACGATGGAGATATAGAATATAATGATGCATTATTGAAAGTCTTCAATGCTCTTGGAAAGCCTTCTGGAAAACTGAAAAAGAGAAATTTGAATGATGAAGAACTAAGGGCTGCCCAGTTATATATATTACTCAACTGCGAGGAGGATGAAGTGGAAAAGCTAGAGTGGTAAGTGAAAATCTTCAATGTTCAAGTCATCTATTTGTTGATTACGTTATTATAATTTAACTAATTAACCGATATTTATTAGTTTTCAGCAAATTTAATGATAAGGTGAGGTCAAGTAGACCATACATTACAGATGAAGAAGTAGAAAAAGAAATGAGACTTCATTTCCCGTCTTGGTTGAATGCATATGTAAGAAGCTAGTTAGAATCTTCCTCTATATGTATTTGTGCAAGAAATAACTTAACATTGAACTTAATTTTGTATCTTATTGTGTTTAGGTCGATCGTCCAGACGTCACCCTTGAGAATGAATCTATTAGAACTCTTGCCAAAGGACCAATTTATACCGTAAAAACAAAAGTCTTTTATTTCACGAACTTTAAAGAATAGTACAAGAGTACAATAAATTCTGGAAAAGTACAACTATAGGAATCCGATCTGAAGACGATCGCTTTATCCCTTGGACGATGTGAACTTTGAAGACGATAGCCTCTGAAGAATGCAGCAGCACTTGGACAAGAACTCCTGATCTCTCTGATGATCTTGAATAATCTGATCCCCTTAATGAAGGACTTGAAACTCTATTTATAGAGTTCTAGAAATAACTAATTTGTAGTTATTCTAGATTGCGCATGATAAACTGCGCTAGCGACAGACTGCGCAGACTACAAACTGCGCTGGCCTATTGGGCAGTTGCTCGATCGTGGGCTAACTATATTCAGACGTGTGGCATTGTTTGATTGAAATACGCTTGGTCGTGTACAGGCGGTTTCCATGTGGCGAGCAATTGATGGCATGTAAGCCACGTAATAAATGTCAGTTATTTGATGAATTGTGCTAATCGAATAGCGCTAGCTTCAGACTGCGCTTCAATGGATAGCACTGGGACTCGGGCTGGGTCAAACTGTGCTGAGGTTGGACTGGCAAACTGCGCTGAGGTTGTACAGCTATTCTCGAGCGCTGTGCGACACAAAAAATGAACGGACTCTTCGATTTTCGGGCTGTCAGACTGTCAGAAGATCTGATCTTTGTCAGGTAATGATGGCGTTGCCACGTCAGCGTAGCGCGCTCTGGTGGTAACGCAGTTCAGCTCGCTGCGTTCGATTTGTAGCGCAATCTGTTTCCTACGCAGTCCATTTGAAGGGTGCGCAATTGAGACTTCTCTGCCTATTTGATAGATGCAACTTGATTTTTAGGACATACAAGACCCCCTTCAAAGTTTTTGAATTTTGAAAATATTCAAAGTTTCGAAATACTTTGAATTTCGAATTTAAAATCAAGTTGCGCTGTGGTTGCGCGTTTGGAGGAATTAGCTCCGACTTTCTCGGTGCAATCGGAGGTGGCTGTTATACTTCTGAAAAACTATAAATAGTTTCATTTCTTATTCTTTCAACCTTTACTTGCTTTCGAATTCTCAAGAGACAGAAGCTCCTCCCCTACTCCGACTTCTTCTTCTTCCTCTCGTCGACGACAGCAATGGTGCCCAAGCGATCGGCCACCGAGAAGGGAAAGGCCCCCGCCGAACCCTCGACTCGTGTTGCACCACGAGTATCTCGTCATGAGACGGGTCATCCAGCGCTTCAAGGTGAATGACGAACCATGATCGAAACCCTTTTTAGGGTTTTTGATGTTTTCAGACCCTCATACCTCTCTTTAGAGATTGATGGTATTTGCGCCACCCTGTTTAGGGTTTTGACTGCATGTACAACAGTTTTCATAAAGTATTCTTGCGCAATCGGTTGGAAAGCGCTGACAAAATGTTCGGCGCAAACCATCGATTTGCGCAAGTCGGTTGTGCCGACGCAAATTGTTGTCTTGCGCAAGTATGTTAGCGCAACATGACGTCTTGCACACGTTGGCTGTGCTGGCACAATCTGATAACTTGTGCATGTTGACTGTGATGGCACAATCTGATAGCTTATTTCACACAGCTCAATTTGATGAACTTTTGAAGAAACTTTTTAATTTTGCATATACTGATCTTTGTCTTCTTTATTGATGCAGTTAACCTCAGGGAAGATCCCAACTATGAGGTTCTTGCATGATCTCTGGCTGAATCTGAATTCAAGGAAGATCTCTCGCACGTGTCATTTTCTCAGTATGCCCTACCGTCATCTCGACAAGCTGTCCTGATTGCGCAAGACAATAAAACTTTACTGTGTCTGATGAACGGGCAACCTCTTCAAACTGCGGACACTGTTACCCATAAGAAACCTCTGTTCTTGTTTGGTAAGGCTTTTGACAAGAATTCTCAGCCGAGGCCTCGCATGGAACAGAGAATTTTCCAGAGGGGCGAGAAGACGATACTTCTGTCAGAGATCTCCAGATGCCTTCCTTTGTTCCGATATGCTTTTGCGGGCTATCCCAGAAGAATGGAATGGGACATAACTTCGCTTCAGCAAGCCCGAGCGGGAAATATCTGTGTTAAGAAGGGACCAGACCATAAAGATATGTTCTATAGTTCCTCTGAGCGACATAGCTCCTTACTCAGAGGACTAAAACTCGGTTGCATCCCGCCGGAAGATTCTTCCCTGCTGCTACCAGTGAGAACTCCAGTATTCGCAAATGAGTTTCGAAGGTAGAAGGGAGGTATTCGGACCAAGATCTGTGGTTGACAGGTCTTGTGAACCCGGATAATAAGAGATGGATCTGTGTGGCCAATTGGATATTGGTTCAATTTGAAGCTCGGCTCAAGGAGATTGATCTGTACCAAGCACTGTACGCCACTGTTTACGGCTTCCTTCCCAATCCACATCTATTCCTCGCATTGGCGGAGAGATACAATTATAGGACTGGTACTTTCATGACGCCACGTGGGGAAATTGATTAGCTTTGCATGAGATAAAGTACATCTCTCATCTGCCAATGGAGGATATCCCCTATGAAGAGTTTGTCCCGACAAATGATGAATTGGACAGACTGTGCCAGGAGAATGCCGATATGGTAGCTGTCTTTGATGAGCTACTATACCATTACAAGATCTGTTCTCTATATTATAAGAGTGGCACAGCCGGCACCTGCTATTCCACCAAATGGTTGCCGTACCTTTTTCTCAACTATATTATTGAGAAGAAGACCAAAGATCATGAGAACTGCAATCCCAACTTCTTCAGACCACTTAGCAATAGCGAAGTGATAGAGTTGATGGAGATGCACAATGATATGGATATCAAGATTGAGGATGATCTTCAATATCCTCCTTTAAAGGAAGGGGACATCATTGAAAGTTATATGAGGATGGGCTACAGGCCCATGTCGAAGGAAGCCCAGCTGGCAGGTTTCCTCACTTACTGGCTTCGACGATATGTCGTTCCTGGGGCCAGTGCAGTTGACCGCTTCCATCGCGGTGTACTGTTCGCTGCTGTCCGTCTAGTTTTCGGTTACTGGATGGATTTGTTGTCAGCAATGACATGCAGGATGAACGCCGGCCTACGCCTCTTCGTTGATTCGATGATTCGAGGGAAATGTGAGAAGGGACACTTTCCTCGGCTGGAACTACCATATACATACCTGTTCGGATGGCTGCTTCTACACCGCCCTTCCTTAATGAATCCTAACATGGGGGCAGTAGGCGGCAGCTTTTTAAGGAGATTCTCTGGATGTAAGTGGATCTATACCACTTTGAGAGACTGCCGACGAACTCTGAATCTCGATAAGGGATGGAACTTTTACTGCGTTCCTCCTCCAGTTGGTTACGAGCATATGTCAACAAACCTCGTCGACTCTATGTGGATGCAGCCTTTGGGCCATACAGCTTTCGACTGGCTGAGGACAATTCGGCCATCACACTTGGTGTACCGGTTCGAAGATGAATATTATCTCGAGCCTTATCTGCCAAGCCGCTTTGCACGCCAATTCGGCTATGACCAATTTCATGTGGGCAATGCCATAACGTGCCTACAGGGAAAAGGTTATTTGATTGATGGAGCTCGGGCTTGGGCCTACTACAATGCCCGTGACACCAGGACGACATTCTCGATGCCTACAAAGAATGATCGTGGCCCACGCATGCTATACACTTATTCCATCTTCTATACGTCAGCAAATACGTTTACTGAAAATTTTAATTTGTCAGACAGCTTTGCGACGGCAACCCGTTTTAGAAAAGGAGCACCTGTTTTGGTGCTTCCTGGTAATGATGAAGAGCACGAGCCAGCTGATGCGCCTCTAGAAGCTTCGAGGGAAGCCAACTTCCCTGAAGAAGTCTACGAACCGCTGTGTGTCTCTTTGAAAGTTGTAAGATCTCCGATCAAGGAGAAGAAGAGGAAGGCAGAAGAAACATCTTCTTCTGTCTCAAAGAAGAAGACCGCCGTAGACTCTTCATAAAGAGTCACTACTCGCTCGCAGTCTCGGCAACAGACCGAGTCGGTTCATAGAGAAGACGCAACAACCCCTACTTCCATTCAAAGAAAAACATACGCAGCAGACGTAGAGATTCCAGAAGAACCTCTACGCATGACGAAATTAGCTTTCAGAAAGAAAGTAACCACTCCCCCAAGATCTGTCCATACATCGGCGCTGATAAGTGCTGTTGCCGGGGTTATGATGCCTTCTCCTACACCTGCTCCTGAGCCCAGGCAGGAAGCTTCCAGTGCAGAGAACAGGGACAAGATTGCAGAGACAAGAGAGGAGACCGCATAGACAAAGGATGGGGCTGCAGAAGCAAGAGAAGCAACTGCAACTCCAACCCCAATCAATGAGTCGGGATCATCTGTCGAAGTAGTGCGATCTTCTACGCTTGCAACGGAAACTGCCCCCTTCCAGCTACACCAAGATCGTGTCGGGCTGAAGAAGATCGACTGATGATCGAGGCCCTAGAAGACTGTGACTTCGGCCTTCATGATGACATAGATCCAGTCGACGCAAGTGATAGAGAGAAAGCACGAGAAGAGGGTGCATATGATGAAGAAACATCTGCAGAGGATGACAATCTGAATCTGGAAGAGGATGCCGATGCCCATGCATCCCAAGAGAAGAACACTGTTAATAAAGTAGCACCGGAGGAAGCTACTGTTACCAATTAAAGAGGTATTGACTGATATTGATAATCCTCTTTTATAGATCAAATGACTGACATCTTAACTTTCATTTATGCAAAAATTCAACCTTCTCCAATTCCTCCGGTATGCACTGATATAGTGCAGGCAAAGGCGATAGCCAGCAGCAGCCGTCATTTATCAGGCGGCTCTGAAGCGGGAAGCAGTCAGGCAGTGATGTTTGAAGCTACTTCTGCGAGGCTGCAGCCTATTTCAACAGATGACAATCTTGTCACTAAACCCAGCATTGGTAAGCTTGCCTTTATTTTGGTCCCTTTTAACAGTTTTCAGTGACAGCAAACTAATGATGTTTATTTGATCCCGCAGAAGAACATCTGGGAGGAGCAACCAGCTCCATTATGGCTCCGTTGTCCAAAGAGATTTCAGCTCATGTTCAAGAAGCCGAACTTTCGCCTTTACAGGCATCTGCTGCTTTAACTTCTATAGGAGTAGCTGCTACACCCAGTGCAGCGACTACCAACAGATTTATAGTTGGTTCCTTCACCAACCTCTTCGTCACTTCATTAGGACCCTTAGTAGAAAGGGTAATGGAGAAAGAGAATGTTGGTTTCATCACTGTCAGAAGTCCAACTTCTTATTTGATCGGCGGCATCCACAGTCAGGGTGATGATGCTCAAGCTGCCTATCTTGAACATGTACTGGATGAGCTGGAGGAATCAATTAAGATTTACAAAGATCTTAATCGTGGGGAGGTAGAGCTCCTAGTGAATGCTGAATTTGAAAGGATGACTCGAGAAGCTGAAGTCACGAAAGCTGATTTCAAGACTTTCTTGGACACCTTCGCTACGAAGTCTTCAGAGTATGATTTTCAGATGGAAATAGTAGCGTCTGCTGCTGGGGAGAAAGAAAAGAAGGTTGCTGATCTGAAAGCAGAGTTTACTCGACTTCAAGAAGAGTTGAGGATCGTTCAACTTGCTCTTGAGGAAGAGACTACACAGTATCGAGCTGCAGTTCAGCAACTAGACATTTTGACCCACGAGAAGAATGAGTTTGTCAGAATTCACCAAGATGAAATTGCTCGCCGACTAGTGACCTTGCCATCATTTGACGATAAATCTGGAATGGTGAAAGCTAGAAAGCGGGTGCTGGATTCGCGTGAAGAACGGCTCCAAACCTTGAAGCAGCAGATAGCTAATCTGATGACACCTCCAGCTGAATAAGAAAACTTTTTGTATTTTCTCTTCTATGATATGTCTTTTTGTAACATCTTTTATCTTGATCAATGAAAATACATTATTTTTTGTGGCTCTATTATTTATTGCATATCCTGTTATGGATATAAATAATAGCGATAAAAAATATATTCAGAGGTTCAGGACATGATATATTTCTTGATTTAGAAAATAATTATATTCATTATATCTGCTCAGAGGTAATGTGGACATGGTAGAATATAATTTATTGAATATCATTATTTCGGTAGACAACTTAATCAGAGATAATAAATACGTGACAAGTTGCTGATATGGATGAGCGGATGAATTGTCAAAATGTATGAATGAAATAAATCATCAGAATGAACGGATGAACCGTAAGATGAATGGAATGAACGGGTGAACCGTCGAATGGATAGAATGAACGGATGAACCGTCGGATGAATAGAATGAACGGGTGAACCGTCGAATGAATGTAAGAATGTTGTAAGAACGCGTCGTTTCGATTCACGTAATCGACTATTTCAAGAATCTCTGCCTATAAATAGAACAGAAATTTAGATGGAATGATCAATTTCACTTTTAACACAAAATGTCGTCTGAAAATGTATCCAAGAAGGCTGAAATTGTCTCCAAGGTTGAAGAAATCACTGAGGAGCGTCCAGCCGAATCAATCCAGCCAAAGCAGACGGAGGTGGGCGAAGGTTCGTCTGTACCCAAACTGCCACGGGATATCTTGGACTTCTTGGTTGAGCCAAGGAAGACTGAAGAAGAAGAAGCCATGAGGATGGCCGCTTGCGCGTTTCTGGTGAAATCGAGCAAGGATGTCCTCGGCTCTTTTGCCGACTATGTTTTTGAAAAGGACGGTAGTGGTCCTCGTCCTGTCTTTAAGAAGGATGATAGTGATTCTCGTCCTTGATATCATGTAACATCGTTTATGATGAAATAAAATCAAACTTTATTTATGAATTGTCTGATCATATTTACAAGAAATCTTTTTTACATTCATACATAATATTTTTTAAGGAACTTGCCATTGATGGGCATCATTGCAACTCGACCGTCTAGCTCTGTGAGTTGATAGGCTCCATTTGAGAAGACTTTACTCACGATATAAGGCCCTTCCCATTTCGCATCAAACTTGCCTTTGCTCATGTGAGTCATAGTCATAGGATGTCTAACTGTTAGAAAGAGTTCTCCTTTCTGAAAGGCTCTGACTTTAACTTTACGGTTGAAAGTCTTCGAGATACGGGCTTGATATAACTCTATATGTTGTTGAGCCAATAGTCGCTTCTTGTCGAGCGCCTCCAGTTCTTGAAGTCGAAGAAGATCATTGTTCTCTGTCGTCAACTCATTGGCGATAGCAATCCTTAGAGATGGAATTTGAAGTTCCAGGGGTAGAACTGCTTCACAACCGTATACCAGAGAGAAAGGTGTACAGCCTGTGGGGTTGCGGACCGTAGTACGGTAGGCCCATAGATATTCTCCAAGCTTTTTACTCCAGTTCCGTTTGTTAGTAGACACAAACTTCTTAAGGAGCTTGATAATAGTCTTGTTGAAGGCTTCAGCCAAGCCATTAGCCGAAGGGTTGTAAGCTGTAGAAGCGACATTGTCAATCCGATGATTGTCACAGAACCTTGTGAACTTTTGACTGATGAACTGAGGTCCATTGTCGTGAATGATTCATCGAGGTACACCAAATCTGTAAATAACATGGTGTTTGACAAAGTTGATGACGCTGTTGGTTTTGACTTCAGCCAGAGGTATAGCTTCGGCCCATTTGGAGAAATAATCCGTTATTGCTAGTATAAACCGATATCCCTTAGAAGGAGGATTGATGGGACCTATAATATCTATGCCCCAAGCTTCAAAAGTCCAGGAAGTAGCAGTCGGATGAAGAAATTCTGATGGTTGATGGATAAAATCCGCATGGATTTGACAGGCTCGACATTTTCTTGCATATTCGATGGCATCAGATACCATAGAGGGTGCCACGACCCGCTCCCGAATAATCGGACACGAGTCGGACACGCCCAGCCTTCGTCGTTAGACACGACGAAGTAAGCTGTACCAAACTAGGGAAATCTAACAGATAAACATGAAAGTATACAATCACAGCATCTAAAACGTATTCCAGAATGATCACCATAATCCACAATTCTATGTATATAAATGTACGAGTCATCAAGAGTGAAATGTACTATGAATTCTAAATCAATATCTAAAAGTAAGGCTAACAGTCTAAACCTGAAACCTCAAGCTAAGTCATGACCATCATGCTCAGCTAAGATCCCGGGCTCTGGCCCATAGGGTAGAATGATATCCTGCAAGCATACCTGCAACTTATCCAGTCAGGAGCGAAGCAAAATACAGTTCTAGGTAATGAACAAGACATCATGATATGAAAGTACAAGGGAACATGGTATGTAAAGTACAAGAAGAACATGGTGTGCAAAGTACATGAAAGAACATGGTATGTAAGCACAGGAAAGAACATGAAATGTAAGAACATGGTATCTCAGGAATCACATGAACTAAGTACATGATATATCTCCTGAATATGTGTACAATATTTGAAATATAACTAAGTATGTGACCGGCTAGGGGTAAGCACATGAAAGCACATAAATGGTACGGCTTAGGACCCGCGTGCACGATGCGGGGTCTAAGCTAAACACACCTGAGTTGTTTTTTGGGTTTGGTCACATAAATAGTATATTTTCCCACCCCAGGTACAAGTAATAAGAACAAGGAACATGAGTACCAGAAAATACATGTCGTGTTGCAGTGTGTCAATCAAGAAAGCACTTGATATAATGAAATGCACAAGACCATAGAATGTACTTGCCTTTGCTCCGGGAAGTTCGAGAATAGGGAGATAGTAATCTCTATGTTCACCTGAATTAATAGGTACAAGTTGGTTAATTCTACTACTGCACTAGCTAGTTTAGGTTTAACTAAGTAATCTAATTGTCTATCCAGTCACTACTTATTATTAAGAAACTAGCTACTGGTTAAGATAGTAATTAGTTCCTAAATCTTTAAAATGATACAATATATATATACCACCCAATTATTTTAAGCAAGAAAATATTTAATAAGTAGTAATATTAGCTAAATATAATTTTAGCAACATTATTCTTCGTAAATACTACCAAAAAAATGAACAATATTGTACTACAATTCTATTAAGGAAATGTAAGAATAATCACTAGCAAATGGAAAGCCAATAATCAAACCCAGCCTTCTTACCCCTACAGACTACTTCGAGTTTTAGTACTAAAACCTTCAACACAATATCTATACCAGCCAGAATCCATCCAACAACCACATGGAAATTCAACTTGATCACAAAACCTCCTCTCCATTCCAACCCAAGCTTAGGATCACAACTCAGCAACATTCAGAAAGTGTTGTCAACCCACCAAGGTCCCACAATATACCCAAATATTGTTCCCATGCAATTTAAAATCTACACAACAAACCAAAAATAACTATACAGAATCCAGCCCATTTGAATTTGAACCTAACGACTACTTCTACTCCCAGATGGCAATCAAATTTGGAAAGAAAAATATACAACATCTTCATTACAAAACAATCTATACAGAGCCGATATTTAACTGGATCGAATCCTTAGTTCAATCCTTCACACAACCCCGTTCTCGAACACACCCAACATCGGACACGCGCTACTGCTGACTCTAATCAATACCACTCAAAAGAAATGAGCAAGAATATACAATTTGAAATTAACAAATAATGAAAGAATAATTTACACAATTTATCAAATTCCAAATTAAGCTTCAACCTAATTTAACTTCCAACCCTGCCACGGTCAACTTCTATCCGAATATGATCTGAACACGGCTATAGGTCTTGCGTCTAACCGAGCACGGACATACTCCACTTCTTGGACACGAATGTACATCCGGACACGTCTTGCTCGAACACACCCATATGAACACAGATCATAGCTATACACCACGAACCCGCATATAAGACACGTCTTGGACACGAACACATCTAGACGACACAAGTCACACCACGACACTACTGTTCCTGGCCAAACTCAAACTTAAACATAGTAATAGAGAATAATAATTGACAAAATATTATAAGTACCTGGAAGAAGGACATCCGCTGAAACTCAGGACACGTCCCCACGTGTCGGACACAAATACTGAACTCAGCTGTTCCCATATCCCACTGCGGTAAATCGACGAACCGGTCGAACACAAAGAGAAAAAGAATTTTTCAGAAAATCTGCCATTACTCCTCAAGGAACTTGAGGGTTAAAATCAAGAATTTCAAGAATGGAAAACTTCTGTTCAGTGTACCCACCCGAGTTGACCACTAGATCCGAATTACTCGAAATTATACCGATCAATCAAATGCTCTACCACCTGCTCGATCAGTCAAAACAAATGAAAGAAACTTCATCAACCGAGTTAAAGACACCAAAACAATTCTTAGATCTAAATTTCGAGATCGAGGCTTACCAACATGAATTCGTGATCGAATCGATCGCTGCGTTCATCACTCAAGAAAAGACAGAATCGGTCCCGCTAGATCTGAAATTTGATCGAGAATGAAACAAATGGTGTCGGAGTCAAGAAGGAACGGAAGAATCAGAGGGATTCGAGGAACTCACCGGACGTAGGTCTTCTAGATCGGAAGAAACTCGATCTCTCGGAGAAGATCGTCACGCCGTCGCGGTGGTGATGCTGACTGGGTCAGCCGACTAGGAAAATAACCACCGCCGTTGCCCCAGCTGTCCGATCGAAACGCTGTTAAGGTGTTGTGAGCTGCCGAGATTCGCAAGATCTCCGGAGAGAGAGAAGACGAATCTCGCTGCCGCTCGGAAAAAGATCGTCGCTCGTCGCGTCGCTCAGTCATCGGGAAAGGCCCTCGCCGGGGTTGCCGTCCTCGTCCGATCGCCATCGCCGCCGCTTGGAAATTAGGGTTCGGTGAAGTGAAGTTTGGAGAAGAAAAGAAAAGGTTCGAGAATGAAAAATAATGGGTTACTCTCTCTCTCCTCCACAGACTTGATAATAAAGAAAATAATATGCACATTTGCTAAAAAAAACCTTCTGCCGAACCACATTTTGTACAAGCCCCTCCACCTAGGGATTTTTATAAAAATCCCCTCCCCCTTTTCGAAAATTGCAAAAGTTTTTGAAAAGCAGTTAGAAAACTAAAGAGTGGGCCCCAAAGTTTGTTATAACAAACTTTCAAAATTTTAAAAAAAAAATAATAAATTCTGCCCAACTAATTTTCCTCCAAAATATCAATCACCAAATTTATTATTTTTTTTAAAAAACAAAACTTATTATTTTAAACTTAATCATCAAACTATTATTATTATTACAAATGCTTTTAAAATCAAAGTTATTTCCCAAAACAGGGATGTGGAGTTACAGAGGGCCAATAGTAACCCATTCGTCGGATACGATCCTGTAACTTAGGGCCGGGTTGATGTGCTCCGCAGACACCATTATGAGCTTCACACAACACCTGCTTTGCTTCATCACCAGCAAGACAGCGCAAGAGTAGGCCGTCATAAGTCCGCCGATATAGAGTTTTAGTGGTCTGATTGTAGTAGAATCGAAGAGATCGTCGACGAATACTCGTAGCCTCCTTAGGATCTTCAGGAAGTATGTCATGAACTACGAAGTCGATGAAAGGAGCTCTCCAATCTTCATTGATAACATTGACTTCGGTGAAGTTACTGAACTCAATGTTGCGATTATTTTCAATGCAGAACAACTCTCTGTTGGAAACAACAACCACTTGTTGTCTTTTGACAGGAATTGCTAAGACTACTGCGAGATTAGCTAAAGCATCTGCCTCAGTGTTGCAAGCCCTTCGGACATATTCAATAAAGAAGGCCTTGAATGATGTAGCCATATAAATTGCAGCTTCATGATAGGACACTAGATCTTGATGGCGGACTTCGTATGTTCCTCTAACTTGATTAACAACCAGTTTAGAATTGCCATAGACTTCAAGATATTCGACTCCCAACTGTTTAGCTAACTGGAATCCAATGAGCAAGGTATTGTATTCAGCCATATTGTCAGAGCATGGCTGATCTAAGGAATAAGCTCTTTGGATAGCTAATCCTTATGGAGAGACTAGAACAATTCCAACTCCTGCGACAACGGTCTCATTAGGTCCAATCCGGGACGCTCCGTCGAAAAATAGACGCCAAGTAGGAAATTCTTCAGAGATCATGTTTGATTCCAATGTTTCATCTGGAATTTCGTCATAAAGCTTAGATGTCTCCGGAACAGGATGAGCTGCTAAAAAGTCAGCCAGTGCTTGACCCTTAACAGATTTTTGTGGAACATAAACTATGTCGTATTGAGCTAGCAAAATGGCCCATGTAGCCAGTCGAGAATTGAGTGTGCTAGGCTTCTTTATCAGTACCCGAAGAGGATTAACTCGGGAAATGACGTGAATAGTTTGGCCAATGATATAATGCCGAGTCTTTTGAACAGCGAACATAAGAGCTAGGCATTCTTTCTCAACCGGACTATAACGGTGTTCAGCACCAATCATAGTACGATTAAGATAGTAGATGACTTGTTCGTGGCCTTCTTTGTTCTTCTGAGCAAGTAAAGCACCCAATGAATGATCCATAGCACGGACATACATTAAGAATGGTATGCCTGAAATTGGTGGCACCAAGACTGGTGGGTTCATGAGATATTGCTTTATATCATCAAATGCTCGTTGACATTCTTCAGTCCAAATGAAAGATACACCCTTCTTTATTAACTGAGTAAATGGACTGCAACGTCCAGACAGATTTGAAATAA
>JANAVB010043098.1:0-51210 GCA_029216955.1 Iris pallida | reverse complement strand
CAGGATCGACTGTGACGCATGGGCTACTACTGGCCAACCATGGCCGCTGACGCTGTCGACTATGCTAAAAAGTGCCATACGTGCCAGCTTCACGCAGACTTCATCCATACACCGTCAGAACCACTACATCCTACAGTCGCCTCTTGGCCCTTTGAAGCTTGGGGCATGGATATTGTAGGACCGATCACCCCTCCGTCATCGAGGGACACCGCTTTATCCTAGCCATCACCGACTACTTCTCCAAATGGGCAGAAGCAGTTCCACTGGCGGAAGTGAAGAGCTCTAGGGTGATCAGCTTCATCAAGCACCATGTCATCTACCGTTTCGGGTACCCCGGAGGATTATCTACGATAACGGTCCTCAGTTCATCAGCCATATTTTTAGCAGATTCTGTGACAAGAATCGCATTCAAAACGTGGCCTCAACCGCCTACAATCCGGCAGCAAACGAATTGGCCGAGGCTTTCAACAAGACTATCGTCAGGCTACTCAAAAAAGTCGTCCCATCCAATAAACGCGACTGGGACGAAAAGCTCGGCGAATGCCTTTGGGCCTACCGCACAACGGTACGGATCCCGACGGGAAACACACCATTCTCCTTGGTCTACGGGAGCGAAGCGGTACTACCTCTCGAGATCCAGATACCCTCACTCTGCGTAGCAATCACAAACCAACTCACAGAAGAGGACAATCAACGTCGTCGTCTGCGAGAACTGGAGGCACTTGACGAAAAACGTCTCCTAGCTCAACAACGCATTGAACTCTACCAAGCCCGTATATCACAGGCTTTCAACAAGAAGGTCAAGCAAAGGACTTTCCAAGTAGGCGACCTGGTTCTGGCAGTCAGGAGGCCGATGGTGTTGACTCACAAGACACTAGGAAAGTTCGAGCCCAAGTGGGAAGGACCTTTCATCATAGAGACGGTATACTCAAACGGTGCTTACCGCCTCGCTAAACCCAATAGGGACTTGTTCATGATGCCCATCAACGGCAAGTTCCTAAAGAAGTACTACTCTTGACATTTCAGACATGTACTTCCATAAAGGATCAGTGGACCCAATCATCAGGGCTCACATACAATTCCCTTCCACAAAATCGTACGCTTTCGGAACCCAGCTGTTCCGTGGCTTCCTCCAGTAGAAGGACAACCACGTCCACATCACCTCTGAGTTGTCCCCTACGCCCTACAAAGCGGAATCTTACACTCCGTAAGACTACGCTACCCATCATGTTTACCACGTCCGCGTTACCTCTGAGTAAACATCCCGTACAGACAACCCCTACATTGCCGTACATTGATCGCAGAACTTCCACGTCCATATTACCTTTGAGTAGTTTCGCGTATGCCCCAGAGTCATTTCTACCACGTCCATAACACCTCTGAGTAGGAAGATTCCATCATTTGAATCCCATATTTGTCCCGTCCACATCACCTCTGAGCAAACATGTTGGTTCTCTCAAACTTATTATCTGTACCTAAAAACCAAGGTGCACAAAAGATAATAGGTCCACACAAATTATCAAGTTCATGACAGCAAAAATGAACACATCACAAAAATTTTTGTATTTCTTTATTCTAAAAAAGAGAGTAAAGGATTACACCCTCCCCAGCAAGAGTTGCAAATACACAAAAAAAAAAGAGACTACAATCCCTAAACATCTCCAGGGTTGGCTGAAAGCTCTTCAATCCGGCGCCTCAAGTCTGTCGCCCGAGTCTCCACAGTCGCCAGGACCCGGCGTTCAGCTTCTTGACGCATCGCTTCTATGGCCTCAGGAGAAGTGTCATCCTCATGCTTCTCATCCAGCTGCTGCCGCTGCTGAGCCAGAGTAAGAGCCCGGTAGATGAAAGTTGTTTCCTCCTTCTTGAATGCTACATGTTCAGCCTGGACACGCTCAGTATCTAAGAGGAGTCGGGCCCGCTGGTCATCAAGGCGGCGAATCTGGGCATCAACCTCAGCGATACTAGCGTCCAACGCAGCTCGCAACTCCACCTTCTCCTGCGTGGAATGAGACAACCGCTCCACTGCAGCTTCAGTCTCAGCCACTTCGCGTTCCCAGACGTTCACGGTGGCCTGATAAGAGGACTCAGTCTCAGCGATCAACTTTTTCTTTTTTGCGTCTATCTGGACGGAGAGATCGTTTCGCTGGATACACTGAAACTCGGAAAGTCGCTGGTCCAGCTCGGCCACCGAGGCCTCCAGAATGTCGGCCATATGATCATGGCCCTGGTGGAGACGGATCAGGTTGATGTGAGGTAGTGCCAGAGTTTTTGTCGTTGCAAAGCTCCCATTGGCATCCATCACCGCCGATACGCCTCTCTGCAGCATCTTATACACCGCCTCGATGATGAACTTCATATATTCATCCGCGTCCGCCAACACCTGCAGCGTCATAGCAGGAGTCGGAGGAGCTACTCTAGACAACGGACCGGAAGAAGGCCCGCCCGCCTCAACCTGCGAGGCTAGAACCTCGGCATCAACAGGCTCTTCATCAACAGGGGCTTGACTACTAGCCCGAGGAGCCAAAAGAGCAGAAGGAGCCGAGAGAGGCGTTGATATAGTACCCCAAGTAGAAGGAGTAACAGAGGGTTCCACCAAACCCTTACCCTTCTCAAGCTCTGAGGAACCACCGACGTCAACAGCTACCTCATCAGTCCCCAACGTACTATCAGCAGGCAGTACGGGACGTTCCCCCCCCCCCCCCGACGGAACAGTAAGATCAACACTTGTCTCCTGACTCGACCCCCTCGAAGTCAGGATCGGCGGACGAGTCTCATTGTCACCATCAAATCCCTCTACAGGGACGGGATCTGTCGCCACCTCCCGGTCGACAGCCACCTCAGCCTCCGCTGCTGAGTCTGGGGTAGGGCTCGGCAACGCTGCAGCCGACCTTCCCTCATCATGACAGGGAGGGGAATCAACCCTCTCCTCTGTTCCAATCACGTCTGTTGCCCCCCGCAACAGACTCATGCAACCCTGGAGGAACGTCATCTGAAGACGACGAACTCCACCCCACTTCATCATCAGGAGGCCCCGTGTCTGTTGGACCTTCAATGTCCAAGGCCCCCACGGCAGCTTGCACTATCCCGGAAGCTGCTGCATCCTCAGCCTCCGTCCTAACATAATCTGGAGATGCCGGAGTCTCCACAACAACGACATCATCTGGATTCTCCTCCATGGGAGACATCATAATTGGCGGAATACACTCTTCAGATGAGCCCGCCATCGCCTTTGGCCTGCTGCCACCAGACTTTAGAGTACGGGGTCTCCTTTTGAGCGGCTCCTATAAAAAGAAAGCATAAGTCACACGAAATATGGATCCTGAATTGGACTATATGGGACACCCTTACCTCCGTAGGTGTCGAGTCCGACGACATAGTCGGTGACGATGCCTTCTTCTGCCTCTTTGACGTAGAAGAGCCAGCCTCTGTATCCGCACGTCTTTTCGGTTGATCAACGAGGGTTCTGCCTGACCCCCTGGGGATGCCGCAGGGGCACCTCGATGACCCACCTCTGGCGGACGGTACGATCGAGCCCTCGCCAATATGTTCCCGGTCACCGCTAACGGGGTGCCTACAACAAGACTGGTCTCCCTATCATATCCGGGAGGCATGGCAGCCATAACACAGTAAAATTTGGCGGCTGAGAAAAGAATCGGCGGTCGCGGATTCTGGACAGACAGCGTAAAGCGAACTCCGGTACATCCGACATTGTAGTAATGCCAAGCTCGTGCACCATCCAGCAAGCTTCCAGTATACCCCAGGTTGATACTGGGATTATCCAACATCAACTGAGCATAACCAAATTGTCGTGCAAAACGGCTCGGTAAATACGGTTCCAAGTAACACTGGTTCCTGTTCCGGTACACCAGATGGGACGGCCGGATACTTTGCAACCAGCGGAATCCCCATGGAGGCAGAGTGGTGGCATCTTCACCCGAATCCATTAAGTCTTTATTGGCCTCAAAACCCAAAAAGACAGGACCTACTTTGGTGATCTCCCACCCCTGAAGACGGGATAAAACCTTCCTGCAAACAGGAACGCCAGAATGCAACCAGCTCCTCTGGTGGAAACGGCGGAGGAATGCATCTCCGGCCCTATGATCTTCTTCCGAGCCCGGACTCATTACATTTGGATGGTGTAAAATTAACCACCCCATCAAATAGTGAAATGGCAGTTCGGCACGTGGGAAGTTGTCATTTCTATCGCGATCATGAACCACATTTCCCGCAAACTCCCGTAAACCTCGCAGCAGGTTACACACCATCGCGGGGAGTAGAGCCAGGCGCCGGCCGAAAACCAACTTTACTGCTGGCAGGATTAGGTTCCGGGTCACCCTCTCTACAGAGCCTGACCCGCCCGAGAAGACGTAATCCCGAAGCCAAACCATCAGATACGCAGCTAACACTGCTTTCGACGACATCCGATGAGTAAGGTGCCAGAAACAGCTATAGGAGCGTTCATCCGACTCCCGATCCTTGTTTTTCCAGGGATTCTTCTCACCTAACCTGCTCGGAGAGCACTTCGCTACGGAAATGCGCTGGCGGAGTGGTAAATTGAGAGGGATCCTCCTTGTATTGCTTAAAGACGTAATCCCTCCAGGCGGTCACATGAGGTTGCGACCTGCTCTTATCCCTCTTCTGCATATAGTAATGATGACTCGCCACTTCCTTGAAGACGGCCATCATCTCTTCAGCTTTGTCCCCCAGGACCTGGAACTCCTCGTTGGTCGGGAAGTATTCCTCATAAGGTTCTGACCCCCAAGGGAGCTTTGACACCTCGAACATTTCATGGAGAGCCAATCCCAACTCTCCCACTGGAGTAAAGAAAGTCCCGGTCTGGGTGTTGAACATCTCCAGGAGCGCGAGGAACATATACCTGTTAATGTCAACGCCTGCCTGAGTAGCACGGATTGCGGCAATCAGCCCAATCTCTCGGAGTTCAGTTTGAAACCGCGACAGGATCTAGAGTGTCAGTTTGTCCCATTTGGAAACGTAAAGACACCAACCCTCTACTCGAAATTCACCTTTCGGGTATGATCGCTCCATCAACAGCATGCGACTTGCAAAAGTCGAGGTGCCAAAGGAAAATGTATTGATGGGAACATCACTGTAACTGCTCCCAGGACGTAGAGTCCGCCAGGTGAAAGATGGCCCAGACCGCACGGCGGCCAAAGTATCCCTTTGATCGGAGGTAGAGTCGATCTTGATGATACCTGTCACCGCTCCCCCCTGGGATGGGGTTAACTCCCAAGATATCCTCCTCTTGGAAGCAAGACGACAGAAAGCCGTCAAAGGCCATTGACGTTCAAGTTGCTTAACAGTCATATGCACTCCTCTTGCCGTAAAGAACCAATCTTCCTTGACCTTCAATACCTTTGCTTCAATAGAAGTAAGGCGGTCTCCAAACAGGAACTCGGGCTTCAGGAAAGTCACTTTATCAGAAGTGGCGGATTTCAAAATGTCACGCTCCATCATCCGTTTGAGGAACCCATGCGGTTGTTCCCGGATTTGAGTCATTCTTTCGGGAGGCTGATCCAGCATAATAGCAGCTCGAGCAGGATTTACCACCTCCTCATCGTAATCTACTCCCATCTGGCCGAGGGCAGCATCCAGAAGCACTTCATTCAAGAGTGGGACAGTCATCGACACTGATGATTCAACATAGAAGGCAAAGATTCAGGGATGTTAGAAACAACAAAAGAATCTGAGCCCCATTTTTATCGGAAGCGCATCAGGCTCAGGCGCATCTAAAAATGAGCTTCGACGCATCTTCAGGGCTTAAACCCATGCGCGTCAGCAAAGGAGCTTCGGCGCATCTTCAGGGCTTAAACCCATGCGCGTCAGCGGTGGAGCTTCGGTGCATCTTCAGGGCTTAAACCCATGCGCGTCAGCAGTGGAGCTTCGGCGCATCATCAGGACTCAAGGTCCATGCGCGTCGGCGTATGTATGGTACAGGAACAGGATGATGAAACTCACAAACTACCGATGGTCGAACGTCGACAGGCGGTCGGGGAACATCAGTCGCGGCAGCCTCTACAGGCTCTTTCCCTTTGCCCCTTCCCTTGCCAGCACCGCCGCGAGGGGTTTTGGGAGCCATTTCTCACAAGAAGGAAGTTAGGGTTTTTCAAAAACTCTAAAAGATTAAAGCAAAGAGAGGAGGAACTCTCTCTCTCTCCATCTCACGCCTATTTATAGGCTCAGTCGCACGCGTGAACCGATGAAGTGTGACCTCATCCGCCGCTTCGGGTTCTGTGAAGAGATAACTGCAGATAAATCCAAAAAGATCATCATTAATCTTCTTGGTTATCGAGGCGTTATCATTTGCATTAACTGAGAGGAGCATGCACCCTATCACTGATGCGCGGAGTATCCATGCGCCCGAACAGTCATGCGTCCCAACCACCATGCTTCTTATTCAAAGTATTCCAAAACTTGACAAAAAAAGTTTTGAAAACTTTGAAGGGGGTCTTGTAGAAGCATGGAATTTCACGATCAGAAATCCTATGCGCCAAACACTACATGCGCCAGGGAGTTCAGACAAAGTACTTGACACAGCAAAACAAGAATATAGACATTAAAAGAATATTTTTATTTTCATATAAAAGTCTATTACATGTCTTAAAAAGGGCTGTACAAAGGAGAACTTCTACAAAAAGAAAAGACCCTAAGTCTACAGCCAGGTGCAGCAGTCATCATGCGCTCTTGAACAGGCGCATCTCACCATGCGCTCTCAGTCAGGCGCATCCCACCATGCGCTCTCAACCGGGCGCATCCTTTCAGCAGCTCAGTTATGTGCATCCTCAGTTATGTGTATCCCTTCAGCAACTCAGTTATGTGCCACCCTTCTAGCCAGGCACACCGCCGTCTAATGCTTCGACTAATGAAGCATTTATTGAGCAGAATGAGGGTGGCAATCAACCCTCTAGCTGGAGGAAGAGCTCCCCAAACCGAGGAAGAGAAGAGCACCGCAAGTCAACCTGTGGCCAGGGGAGGCTTCGAAAGAGCCTCCAAAGACCAAGGAAGACCGCAATCGGAACCGCGGCTAAAGGAGCAGCTTTCAACACAACCAGAATGGGCAACACCCACTCTGTCAGAAGAAAGAGCCCCCAAAGCCGCAGCACCGCAATTCTGATCTGCGGCTCTTCCCACATAACGGAGACGAGGCTCGAGCATCCCGATCTTTGGATGCAACAGGCACCTTCCGCCTGCCTCGGAAGCCCTCGACTCCGACTTTTGGATGTAACAGTCACCTTCAAGTGCATCAATGAAGACAATGCGTCGCATCTTCACCCTCGGAAGCATCTCATCAACAGAATGCACTCGAGTAAACAAGTTCATTTCGGAAGGACGTGAGAGAACGAGAAACAAACTCTCTCCATGCCACTATTTATAGGTCGGGCAAATCAAACACATGCGCCAAGTGGATGGCTCTTCGAATCCCGTGCAATGAATTTGCATTAAATGGATGAACCTGACGCTTCGAATTCAGCCAAGTCAAAAACGGCTAGTTAAAGCACTCGAAGAACGTAACAGTCGCACCAAAAGACGTGTCAAGCGGAGCGGATGCGCCGGACAGACCGTGCATCACACAGACGCGCCCCTCAGCACCTAGCGCTTCACAAGCATGCGCCCCCATGTGGCCCCATGCGCCTAGTGGAACGCCGATCGATGTGCCCACTCAACAACCCATCACCTGTTAAAGAACATTAAATGCTGAAGTCTGACAGAGTTGGCAGCACGTCCCCCGAAGACTGCAGTTGACAGCTTTTTCAGAAAATGAAGCTTTGCCGACGTCAGCATCATCATTACTCCCCTCCGGCGGTTACAAGCCACGTGGCCGCCCAACCATCTCGCATGCGCCTCCGCAGCCATGCGCCCAAAGCTCTGCATGCGCCTCAAACGCCATGCGCCCCAGACTTCTCTCTGATCCCAAAAGATAGGAGTAAAGTCACTACTGAAGCCTCGCATGCGCCTCAAAAGCCATGCGCCCCGAATGGTTCGTGACTCCCAAAGGTTACGAGCCAAAGTCTCATCATGCGCCCAATCCCAGGCGCATCCTACCAGATCATTCTCCATCAAATCTGAGATCTCCGAGCCATGGGCCTACGACACGTGTCCTTTGACTCGATTTACCCAAGATCTCAGCACCAGAAAGATTCTCCCCCCTGCTACGTGCCAGCCCACAACAGCAGCATGAAGAATTCAACCCCTCAATCAGGGCACATCGTCCATGCGCCTCTATCAGCAATCACCACGTGGCGTCCCCACATATAGGCGCATCCTACATATGCGCGCATGTGCAGCCAGCCTGCAAAGCTATAAATAGAGGGATCATTTCCTTCTTCCACACACACACAGAGACGAACATACATATACTGACAGAGACGTCGCACAACCAGAGAGGCAGCTACAGACACTCAACGTCTTCTTCCTCTCCATCAGATCCAGCACCCAGAGCAACTCAGACCTTCAGAGAATCGATAACCGTCGTCAGATCGTCAACGGAGTCAACGTATTACCACTCGCTCCATTGGCACAAGGGACCCAGATAAACAAAAGTGTACTCCTAGGACTACGTTGAAGTCCTACATTGTAACACTGTTCTGTTTGTATTGAAATTTACAATCAAAAGATTTTAATGGCAAACACCACGTATTTTAGGATTGGGGTATGACACAAGGCCTATGACATGGTAAATATGGACTTTGTTTGCAAAACCCTAAGAAGTATGAGATTCACAGATTGGTGGGTGGAGAGAGTCAAAGAATGCATTATGTCGCGACGTTTTCGATACTGATCCAAGGTCAGACGCATGGCTTCTTCGGGAGTAATAAGGGGTTACGGTAGGGGGACCCCTGTCTTCTTACTTGTTTACCATAGTTATGGAGTACTATACATGCTTGAAGGATATTACAGTTAATCGAGGTCAGATTACACCTCTCTACCGTCGGGTTGTCCCAATTGTTTCCACCTCATCTATGCGGATGATTTGCTGGTTTTCATTGAACCATCCAAACGAACTATCACGGCTCTGAATGAAACACTAGAGGAGTTTGATCACCTTTCTGGACTTCAATTGAATAAGGACAAGAGCTATGTGTACTTCAATAGGACCTGTGACAAGGAAGTAATGTTGGATCAGCTCCAAATTGAGATTGGTTAGTTACCTGTTAGGTAGCTTGGGTTTCCATTATCTGTCACATATGCTCAAGATGCTTATTGTCAAGGGCTTATACAATATGTGCAAAACAGACTCAAAGACTGGCAACCACAACTTCTGTCATTCGGAGGAAGAATAGAACTTGTCCGCTGGCTTCAAGCAATTTACATCCTGGAGAAGACAATCAAGAAAATTGAAATGCTTTGCGCTAACTTTATTTCGCACGGAGGTCTGCACTTGATAGCTTGGGGAGAGCTATGTAAGACTAAAGAAGAAGGTAGAGTAGGCCTGCGCTCCTTGTAAGTACTTCATGAGGTGGCTATGTTCAGATTGCTCTGGGCGTAATGGACAGACAACAAATATCCGCAAGGCATGAATTTTTGGGTGCAGAGAATCAATAACAACTTCTGAGTCACATTTAAGCACATATTACTGTTCGGCAATGAAGGAGAGCCTTAGGCGGGTTGTTCATGATGCCACAACTATGAGCCTACGGTTGGACCCATGGTTTGAGCGCCGTAGTCTGGTCGACCAATTGGGGTGCCTTCTTTTGAGCTGATAGGAAGCAATGAACAATTTAGTGTGCTTATACATAATGGTCAATGGGACACTGGAGCTCGAATAGTGGCTCCTGGTTTGCTATGGAGATTGGAGCTGTCCCAGTCGACACGGAGGTGAGGTCTGATCATTGGGTTTGGGAGGGCGCCAATGATGAGGCATTAAATACCAAGAAGGTGTACGAGCTGGTACGTCCAAGCTTTCGCTAGTACCATAGGCTGAAGTGGTGTGGGTGAAAGGCTCTGCTACTAAGATGAAGCTATGTGCATATAAGGCCATTCGGGATAGGCTCCTAAGAAGGGACAAACTTGTTAGATTTGGTGTTCAAATCACGAGTACAGAGTTGTGTTCTATATGGAAGAGGAAATGAGACGCGTGATTATATCTTTTTCCAATGTGCTTCTACTGGAAACATATGGAAGGCCCTCTGCAGTGAGTTGGGTGTCAGATATGAGGGCTGGGTTCCAAGTTATAGTGGAAGGAATTACTATGGTGAAAAATTAGGTACAAGAGATATACAACAAAGCAAGAATATGGCTACTTTTGGCGGTACGACAAGTGTGGCGCGAAAGGAACATGAGGATATTCGATGGGGAAGCTCTCTCTATCGCGGGTATTATCAATAATATTAAGCGTGATATTGCATGTCTCGCGAGATAGTATGCTAACTGGAAGGAAGGATTTATTTTCTTTGACTGTATCATGATGTACACAAACTTTATCTAATGAAATTGCCCTTTTTCCTTCATATATATATATATATATATTTTTTTTTTTTTTTTTTATATATATATATATATATATATATATATATATATATATATATATATATATATATATATATATATATGAAACCAGGTAAATTATTTCTGGAATCGCTCCCACTGGGATTCGAACTCTTGACCACTCGGGTCGTATACATCTCTCTTAACCACTAGGCTAAAGGTCATTTGCTATATATATATATATATATATATATATATATATATATATATATATAAATATATATATATATATATATATATATATATATATATATATATATATATATATATATATATATAATGGTGGAGCCCGCGAGACCGGCCTTAGACTGGGTCTAGATGATTTACTGGATTGGGCCAGTCCGGGCCGGGTCGACCTAATTTTAGCGACTGAACCAGTTTGGATTTTTTTTTTAACCGGACATGGCTATCGGGCCACTTCGCCGGACCCACCCAGACCTACATGCATTGTGGGTCGGATCGAGCCCAAATGTTGAACGGGCCAGGGCCGAACCAGACCGACGTTGACTGAGCCGGGCCTGGTCGTGTTCCAGGCTGCCCGACCCATTACACACCTTGACCGTCCCATATATATATATATATATATATATATGTGTGTGTGTGTGTGTGTGTGTGTGTGTGTGTGTGTGTGTGTGTGTGTGAAATGTGGTGGAGCCCGCGAGATCGACCTTGGACCGGGCCTAGACCGATTTACTGGACTGAGCCATTTCGGGCCGGGTCAACCAAATTTTTTGCGACTGAACCAGTTTGGATCTTTTTTTTATCCGAGCATAGTTGTCGGGCCGCTTCATCGGACCCACCCAGACCCATATGCATTGTGGGTCGGACCGAGCCATACTGTTGATTGGGCCAGGGTCGAACCAGACCGGCGGTGACTGAGCCGAGCCTGGCCGGGTTCCAGGCTGCCCGGCCCATTACACACCTTGACCGTCTCGAAGATTTATTCTGACAGACTGTAACAAGGCCAACTCAAATATCTAATTGGAAGAAAATTATCTCTTATCCACTTCAATTTGAGAGAAAATAGTCATATTTTTGAGGAAAAAAAGGTGTTTGATCCTCAAATTTGAAGAAAGAGAAAGAAATCCTCAAACTCATCATTTATAACTATTTCAACCTTCGAATTGTAACTAAGGCACTAGCCTAGTGGTAGTACAGGAGGCCGCCCAAGCGAAGGTCCTGGTTTTGAATCCTCCCTTGGGCGGCTAGGTGGTTTTAGGACACGTCTCGGCTTGGAGAAATGACACCTAAAAAAAATACTACATTTTTTATTTATAAATATAAATAATATAATAATTACATTATTAAAAAGTTCTTATTGGGATCTTCCAATAGAATCTAATATTCAATATATTTGTTATTATTATTAATTTTTTGATTATTAGACTCAATTGATCGATAAAATAATATTTAATTTATTTTTGTAAATTTACTCATATATTCAACTTTGTATTTAATACAATTACAAATTAAATAATTTGAGAGAAATTAATCGAATAACAAAAAGAATTAAAATACATATACTTATGAAATATATAAATAAATACATCAAAATTTAAAATAACACCTAACAAAATTATTGAAATTAAAAAGTCTAAACGTTACAACAATATTGAAATAAAAAACCTAAAGCATTACAGCAACATTAAAATTAAAACAGTCTAAACACTTAAAGTACAAAAAAAAGTTGAGATTAGGAAGACTAGTTAAAAAATTACACAAAATTTATGTATCAATAATATAAATTATTATAAAATAATATTAAATAATGTAAACAATATAAAGTAATATAATATAGATGATTTTATTACAATAATTGTGAAGAAATAAATAATAGTTGTTTATCATTTAAGAATTGATGGATTTGAGTTGTAAACTTTAAGGATAGAATAATATGAAAATGTTTCTTTTGAAGTTCTCAAATTGAGAAAAGAATTGAGAATGGGCTAGAATTGGCCTAGTAAGACCAAGGGTTTCGCTACATTTTGACTTTTTTTTGCAGTACATGATGAAAGTTAGATTTTTTTTTTAATGGTAGGATAGAAGGAATCATAAATAATAAGAGACTATCACATATGTATGTATAGATCCGGTAGGTCTGCCAAGGTCAATAACAACTTCTCGATGATGGTTAAAATGCTGATGGGGTTGAGTAACTCGGTTAAACCTAGACTGACTAGGATTATTTGCTACGAAAATTAGACTAGTTTGTAGCATGATCCTTGGATCAACCATAATAGTCCGATAGATAGGGAGGGCTGGCATGTTTACGAACTAAGGGGATTTACTAAACTGGTTAATTGACTTATCCGGGAGGGAGAGTAGACCTTACAAGGTTGGTTGATAGAGGCGGTATCACGACCCATACCCGCTTTTCGGATACGAATACATGTCCAAGTCTAGCCTACGCCACAGTACCGATGTATTAGCTGTCTAGACCTCAAAGTACAATATATGTGCTCATAGATAATCTCTTTGCTCCATTTACAATACTAAATCAAATTACAATATTCAAAGATTACATTTGATTAAAAATATGATATCTCACTAAATCTTGGAAACAACTCTTTATGAACAAATAATCTATCTAACTAGTTTCTAGGATCGGTCTTCGAAACATATATATCCACATCTCTCCGATTGATCCAAAGAGTAGCAAGCGACTAATCTAAAAAAATAGATTTCCAATCAGGAATGGAACGAGTATAATTCAAGCATGCAGTTCCAAATATATGATAATGACTATAAAAACAGTGAATAGAAATGACATACATGATGAAATAAATAAACTGAAATCATGGCATGGAAAATAAAGGAAACACGACTATAAAGACAAGTAGGCATAGAACAAGGAAACATAATCATCTAAGTTACTTAAAGTACACTTTTCAATATGTGATCGACTGGGATATTACACCGCACAGTCTACATAGGATTTGCATCTCCAAGGTCTAATATGCATGAAATATAAATAAATCAAGGTCTAAGGTCTGATCACATATCTACTTAGTACTTCTCCGCCTAACTACCATATGCAGATCAAGTCACGACAATAAGTTATGAAACACGATAATACAAGTACGATAAACATGGTACCATGACTAAAATCCATATGCCACTAATCCGTATAACGAGCGTGTCAAGAATCAAGTATAATATCACTAATCATGCAAATATAGGAACTATCAATACTGAAAACAAACAAGAAATATACTCGCTTGGGGTCCTAGCTGGTGAAACTGATAATTCTATTGAGTCCAGAATAGTCCAATTTGCTAGGATCGATATGTACAAATTCGAAATCCCAAGAAAATAGGAAGTATGATCAGCAACGGTCATGATTCGATTAATAAAAAGGTTTTTTGATTAAAAGTTTAGTCCTAAGGCCTAGAATATTGTTATATTTGTTTAGAAAATTTATTTCTAATTTATTTAGAAATTGAAATACATTTAGAGCATAATAGATATTTGACACCTATTTAAGAAATATCTATAGTATATATCAAATCAATTAAAATACTTTTATATACAAATCTCCATTTTTAAAATATTTATCTTCTATTCTTGAATAAATAAAATATATATATATATATATATATATATATATATATATATATATATATATATATATATATATATATATATATATATATATATATATATATATATATATATATATATATATATATACATGCCAAATTATCCAAAAATATTCTTTTATCATAATTCCTATATATAACAAAATCTCAAAAGCCCCTTAATATACTTATAGATATGTTATAAAATTAAAAAAACCTTATATATAAATTTATATATTAAAAGTACTTTATTTTGAAAATATAAACCTAAATTATTTATTACAAGCCCAAATAATATATGTATATTTATAGCCTTTAGAAATATTAAAATGACTTAAACATATTCTAATAAAAAATAGAAAACTCAAAACCAAATTATATAAAATAGTGTATACCACAAAAGCACATATGAAATAAATTGTATGAACTATCCCGCCCATAACATTAGTTTTAAATTAACCCAAAATTATTCTAGTCCAACCCAAAAATTAGACCAAGCCTACTAATTAATCAAATACTAAAACCCATAATCTGGGCCCAACTTAAGAGCCCATACTCTTATTAAGAAGAGAGTCCCAGCCCACAAAATAAATCCAAATAACTATATATTGTTTCCAATCTTCAAGGAGAAAGACAGAGAGAGAGTTAAGAATTAAGGAAAAAAGATGTAGTGAAGAGAAGAGGGAGAGAGAAATTTAGAGAGAAGGAGAAGCTTCTCACCAGAGCTCGGTGCTGGCGCAGAGGAGAGTGGAGCTCAATGGTGAGGCTGCGCTGACGAAACGACCCGGGAGCTACTGGCCGAAGGAGGATCTGGAAGACTTGCACGATGCTGCTATGTGGCGTCGCGACTGGGTCTAAAACGACGGTCGTGGCATTGGCTCCGACGGGTCTAGAGGAGACGACCCAGTCCGAAGCGGAGGACGATGCCTACGGCTGTAACTTCTCGGCACACGGTCGAGGAGGTAAGGGCAGTAGTGGTTATGGCGGTGGTGATGGGGGTTTAGGTTGGCCGGAGTTGGAAGAGTCAGCGGTGGTTATGGTGTTCGACAGGAAGAAGAAGGCTAGTGTCAAAGGTGATCTGGGTGATGGCATGGGTGATAGAGAAGGTTGACGTCGGTGGGTGATGTGATGATGGTACGGGTGTGTGGGGATGACCGGTTGGGTAGTCAAGGGGTATTGCTAGCGATGGAGTAAGTCGGGAAGTGGTGGGTTCGACAGGTGGTGGTGGTGGTTGCGGATCTGGCCGTAGAGGAAGAAGGAAGTCGAGAGGATGGTGGTCGAGGAGATGGCAGCCAAACGTGGCGAGTTGTCGGGAGAGTTATCACGCCCTGATTCTCAAGAATCGTTAGTCGTTCCCTAGGCATGATATCGTGCGAACCTAAATTGTGATCGCATAAGACATAGTTGTTGGCCCATTGGTCATGGTCAAACCTGATTTTAATAATTGATCAAACTATGTCTCGATATAAGGGCTACTTAAAGATGTTTTGGACTCTTGGACACTGCCAGAGAATAGCTATCCAATCTGTTCAAGATCGAAGCTGTGTTTGCCACTCGAGTCTGTATTTCCTTTATGTAATATAATTTTTACTTTTATTGAGTCTAGGAATACAGTATACACCGAGTCGTACAAGCAAATAGGCTATCCTAAAAATGTTTTCAAAATATTCCATATTTTGAAAAATAGGCCCCTATTTACAAAAAGCTCCTAACTGCTTAAAAGAATTTCAAAATGACCAAAAATCTATTTGCAAAAACATTAACCAAACCCTGACAGAACTCGGCCAGAGTTCGGCCCGAGTTCGGCCAGATTTCGTTAATGACCGTTTGATTTTCGAACGTTTGAAAACTTGGTCTTCCTGCAGTTACGGATGCCAACGAGATTTTCTCATAGAGTTCTGTCAAAATTCTGTCCAAATTCTGTCTTTGGAAAAACTATAAATAGAGAAGGATTTTGATCATTTCAAAACACTCATTCACTCACTTTTATCTCTTCTCTCTAAAGCATATTGTTCTATTCCAAAATCTCAAGCCAGTTACAATCCTCTAGTCGATTTTCTAGTACAGTATGGTCTAGAAGCTTCAGAGCGATTGTAATCAGAGGCTTGATTGAAGAAATACTCTTCACAATTGAACTTGGTCGAGTACTTCGTATCAAAGCTCGTATTTGTAGAAGTTGCAAGGATTTCGTATGAAAACTTGCGATATTTTCTAATAGTAGATTCAACTAGAAGCTAGAGTTCTTCTGACTGGACTAGTCCTCACAAGAGGGAAACCAGTATACATCACCGTTTTTGTGTTTGCTTTCTAATCTCTGATTTTACAGTTATTTACTTGTGATATAATATTTCTCTGTGATCTTGCTGCTAACTTTTTAACTTAGCTATATTTCGTTGCCTACTTTATTCACCCCATAGAGTATTGTACTTTACAAATTTGTTCCTATAATTGGTATCAGAGCAGGTTATACAGGTAAAGTAAGGTAACATTGCAGTTATAATTTTACTATTCTTAACTGTTACATAGATCACAGCACAACACATGACAACTGTGAAGTTTACAAGTGAAGGCCAAGACACAAACAGACCTCCTCTGTTTGATGGTACAAATTATACCTATTGGAAAACATGGATGAGTTTCTTCTTGAAATTTCTATACTTTGACTTATGGTCTATAGTTGTTGATGGCTACAAAAAGCCTTCTCGTATTCTTATTGAAGATGTTTTGGTTGAAAAACCGCATGATAAGCATACTGACGAGGAAAAGAAAAAGGCCAGTCTTGACGTACGTGCTATTAATGCTTTATTTTGTGCCATAGACATGATTGAATTTAACATGGTGTCTACTTGCACAACATCAAATAAAGTGTGAAAACTTCTTGAAGTAACCCACGAAGGTACGATGCAAGTCAAGGAGTCAAAGATCAGCAGACTTACTCAGGAGTATGAGATGTTCAAGATGAAGCCAAATGAATCTGTCACCCAGATGTTTACGAGATTCTTAGATATTGTAAATCCTCTGTCATCATTAGGCAAGGATTACAGTAACCATGAGAAGATTCGTAAACGGCTGTGAGCTCTCACAAAGAATTGGATTCCAAAGGCTACAACAATTATTGAAGGGAACGACCTCTCAACAATGTCTCTTGAAACACTCATGGGTAAGCTACTCACTCACAAGCTGGAACTTCAAGACTTTGAAGATGCCACACCAAAGGAGAAGTCAGAGAGGTCGATCGCTTTCAAGGATCAACATAGAAGAAATGTAGAAAATGATTCCGACGACAGTGACTCTGACACTGAGGATCAAGCTCTTATGGTGAGAAAATTTAAGAAGTTCATGAGATTCAACAAAAGAACAAAGTACAGTAATAGCAACAACAACGATGAAGATGCTATTTGCTATGGCTGTAAGAAGAAATGACATATGAAGAAAAACTGTCCAACAACATCATCATCAACCAGGAAGAACAACAAATATAACAAGGGCTACCTGAAAAAGCTTATGTCCCGAAGATATGCCAATACAAGCATATGGCATGAAAGTGAAGATAGCGACTCAGAAGACGAGCAATCAGATGACGCTGCAAATGTGTGCTTGATGGTGTACGATCAGGTAACCACTAACCCCCTGTTTTATACTTATAATGATTTTACCTTTTAGCAACTAGGAGAAGCCTTTACTGACCTCTTAGGGGACTACAGAAGACTGTGTAGTAAATATCAGACCTCTAAGAAGGTACTGAAAGAGTACAAAGGTGAAATAGGAAGACTTACCGACCTACTAGCTGAGGTTAGAAGTAGTAATTGTTCTAGTGAGAAAGGTGAGCTTTCTTCTGTCAAACTGTTATTACACGAGACCCAAAGACTATCCGAAGATAAGGATAAGACCATTACCTAATTAGAGGAAGACTTAATCAAAGAGAAGAAAAGTCTCCAGCAAGCTACTATTAGAAATAATGCACTCACTGCTAAATATAGCTTGTTATATGACACCTCCAAAAAGTTGAAAATTAGGATAGAAAAACAGCCTGAAGTTGCTGCTTCCTACCCTAACACGTTTCACCTACCGAATCATCGAAACACGGTCAAACCCAATACTATCAGACCTAATCAAACCAAACCATTGCCCTAGAAGACAAATAGACATGCATTCTATTACAATAGAAAACCTAGACCTACCAATAATGCATAACACTCTGCTTTCAACACTCAGCATGCTAGATGTCACTATTGTGGCACCATTGGTCATATTTCTTCTTCATGTAGAATTAGAAAGCTTGTTGATTTGAAAATATGTGTATGGATACCAAAAAATAACATTCCAAGACCCTACAAGAAATGGGTACCAAAGTTTTCATCTACAAATTCTTTTATAGGTGAAACACCCTTCACATGCTAGAAGCAAATGAATCCTCGACAGCGGTTGCTCACGGCATATGACCGGTGATGCTTCATTATTCGCAACACTTTCGAAGAAGAAAGAAGGATACGTCTCATTCGGTAATAATTTGAAAGGGTACATAATTGGTATTAGTAATATTGGTAAGGCTCCCTATCCAGTAATTAAAGATGTCTGTCTAGTTATCGAATTAAAACATAATCTGCTCAGCATAAGCCATTTAGCTGATCACGGTTATGGCATTAACTTTGTCAAAGACAAATGTACTATAGTTGATAGCTCAAATGGTAGTACTATCTTTGAAGGTATCAGGGAAGAAAATATATATGTTTCCTATCTGTTAGAAGATGCTAACAAAGCAGGTAGATGCTTAATGGCCAAAAGTGATGAGAGTCAATTATGGCACATGAGACTCGGTCATGCAAACATAGACACAATTTCAAGACTATCCAAAAAGAAGCTGGTACGAGGCTTACCAGATATTTCTTTCAAGAAGGATACGATATGTGGTGAATGTGAAAAGAACAAAGCTACCCGATCCGCTTTTAAGTCAAAGAACACTGTAAGTACCACTAGACCTCTACAATTGCTGCATATGGATTTATTTGGAGCTAGTAGAATTGCTAGCCTAGGTGGTAAGTTATATGCATTTGTAATAGTAGATGATTTCTCTAGATACACGTGGGTATATTTCTTGCACACAAGAACGATGCATTACCAGAATTCGTCACCTTTTGCAAGAAGGTTCAAAATGAAAATGGTTTCATGATCACTCGTATTCGAAGCGATCATGGCAGAAAATTTGAGAATGTAGAGTTCAATTAATTTTGTGTATTATGCGGTTATTTGTATGAGTTCTCTTGCCCTAGGACTCCACAACAAAATGGAGTTATGGAACGTAAGAACATGACTCTATCCGAAATGGCTAGAGTAATGTTAAATCAGTTTAGTCTACCTAGATACCTATAGGCTGAAGCTGTAAATACGTGTGCTATGTTCTCAGTAGGGTTCTAATTCGACCTATATCAAAGAAGACTCCCTATGAATTATGGTTTGATAGAACTCCCTCTGTTTCTTATTTCAAAGTATTTGGTTGTAAATGCTTTATTATTAATAGTAAAGATAATTTGGAAAAATCTGACGAACAGGCCGATGAAGGTATATTTTTAGGTTATGCGGCGGAAAGCAAAGGGTACAGAGTCTTCAACAAGAGAACAATGATCATTGAAGAATAAATAAATGTTAAATTTGACGAACTCAGTCAACATTCTGTCGATGATGATCATGAAGACATAAGTACACCTAGTACTGCTCCTGCAGAACCCTCACACAAAGCACCAACTGAGTCTCCAAGCAAATCACGTACAGAACAAGAAGTCAGAACCAGCAATCCAGAGAATATGCCAAAAGAAATAAGATTTTTGGCAGACCATCCAAAGGACTTGGTAATTGGTGAGATTACTAGTGGTGTAAGTACTCGTTCCTCTAGTAAAGATATAGCTTCCTGTGTTGCTTTTATTTCACAGCTTGAACCCAAAAATATTGACGAAGCATATAGTGATAATTTTTGGTTAGATGCTATGCAAGAGGAATTGAACCAATTCGAACAGAATCAAGTTTGGGAACTTGTTCCCAAGCCCATTGATCATCCGGTCATTGGCACCCGCTAGGTGTTCTGAAATAAACTGAATGAGAATGGCTTAATGACTCATAACAAGGCTTGACTCGTAGCTCAAGGATACAATCAGGAAGAATGTATCGACTACGATAATACTTATGCCCCAGTTGCGAGATTAGAATCCATTCGCATGTTATGTGCATTTGCATATTTTCATAATTTTAAGTTATTTCAAATGGATGTTAAAAGTACATTTTTCAATGGTTCTATAAAAGAAGTAATTTATGTAGCTCAACCTCCAGGTTTTACTGATTTCAAAAATCTTGATTATGTTTTCAAGTTAAAGAAGACATTATACGGTTTGAAACAAGCCCCTCGTGCTTGGTACGATCGTCTAAGTTCTTTTCTACTTGACAACGGCTTTTCAAAAGGGAAGGTTGATACTACACTATTTATAAAGTCTTTCAATAGCAACCTTCTTTTGATTCAAATTTACGTAGATAATATCATTTTTGGATCTACTGATGAATTTTTTTGTCAAGAATTTTCAAAGTGTATGCAGAATGAGTTTGAGATGAGCATGATAGGAGGGCTGAAATTCTTTCTCGGACTGCAAATCAAACAAACCAACAATGGGGCGTTCATCAATCAAGCCAAGTACACAAAAGACTTATTAAAGAATTTCGATCTGGAAGCAGTCAAACCACTTGGCACTCCGATAGCAACTTCAACCAATCTTGATATTGATGAACAAGGCAAACCTGTCGACATACGTAAGTATCGAGGTATCTTTGGTAGTTTACTTTACTTAACTCCTAGTCGACCTGATATAATGTTTAGTGTTTGCTTGTGTGCACGTTTTCAAGCCAATCCTAAGGAATTACATTTGTGTGCGGTTAAGCGTATCTTCCGATACCTTAAAGGTACTTCTTCTGTCGGCTTATTGTATCCCAAAACTACGTCGTTTGATTTAACCGGTTATTTGGATTCTAATTTTGCTGGATCCAAAGTAGATAGAAAAAGTACCAGCTGTACATGTCATTTCATAGGCAAAGCTTTAGTCTCTTGGTTTAGCAAGAAATAAAATTTTGTCGCATTATCAAAAACTGAGGCTGAGTATATCGCCGCAGGACGCTGTTGTGCACAAATTTTGTGGATGAAGCAAACCTTAGAAAACTTTGGCCTACTATACAAACATATATCCATTTTCTGTGACAATACTAGCACTATCAATTTGACTAAGAATCCAGTATGTCACTCTCGCACAAAACATATCGAGATTCGACATCATTTTCTTAGAGATCATCAACAAAATGGAGATATCAACCTTGTATACATAGACACAGAGAATCAATTAGCTGGCATCTTCATAAAACCTCTAGCGGAAGATCGTTTTAATTATTTACGTTGGGAACTAGGAATTTTTGATGTCAATAATTTTAATTAAATTTGTTTTATACAATTATTTTTGAATACTCAAAAACTGTTTTTGAGACAAGCCTACAAAGGGTCTATCTGTCACCACGACTACAGTCGAAGCGAAGCGGTATTTAATTATTCTCCGGTGAACTCCCGTTAGCTGGGACAGTACCCCTGCAGCTAATCTGAAGAAGTCGCTGTGTAACAAAATTTAATTTGTAAAATAATATTAATTGAAATTTAAAATTACTAAACTTAGAATTAAATAATTGAAAGAGGATGATGAAAAGGATGTGGCCTACAATTTTTTTTTTAAAATTCACCAAAAGAACCCTAGGCAAATTCGGCCCGAGTTCTGTTGGTGGTATATATTTTTAAGTCAGAACCCGAGGCCCCTCCTCTTCATCTCTTCCAAATTCCTCTCCATACTGCTGCTGTCGTCCGAGAGCTCCTTTAAACCCTAGAATTTCTCCAATCCATTGCTCCCAATCCATTTGGAGATTTCTATCTAAATTTTGGATTCGTGCGGAGAATTCTTGTCTCTACAACATACTCGATTTCTGGAAGGTATAACTCGCTTCTTCCATCTCCTTCAATTTTATTAGTTTCAATTCAATTTTTGGAAGAAATGCCTAAGGGATTCCCTCCTTCCAAGAGGAAGAAGACCAATGCCAATGAAGAGGCAACGTCTTCGAATCCACCAGCCAATTCCCTCTTTTCCCCGATCCAATCGGCCGACGGTGCATATAATGAGTTCTACTTTGTAACTCATAACCAATCATTTCTATGGTATGGTGATTTTATCATACGCAACATATGCACTGGCGCCCCAATTAAGTGGACTGCGTTTCCTGACCACCGTCCTTACTTTGAGGCATTAGGGTTACACCGACTTGTCATCGAAAAATTTCCTATAGCTACTAATTGTCACGACCCGCTCTCGAATAATCGGACATGAGCCGGACACGCTCAGCCTTCGACGTCAGACACGACGAAGTAAGCTGTACCAAGCTAGGGAAATCTAACCAGATAAACATAAATGTGTACAATCACAGCATCTATAAAACGTTCCCAAAATGATCACCATAATCTATCGATCATAATATCATAAAAGTACTAGAGACAACAAGAAAAAAAACTACTATGAACTCACAACATACAATATATAGAGGAAGAGCTAAAACAATCTAAACCTAAAACCTCAAGCTAAGTCATGATTTCATCCTGCTCAGCTAAGATCCCGGGCTCTGGCCCATAAGGTAGAACAATATCCTGCAAGTACTACTGTAACATATCCTAGTCAGGAGCGGAGCTAAGTATATCCAAGAAAATGAACAAGAACATCATGACATGGAAATGAATACAGGAAAATATAAAGTACGAGAAATGAGAGCATGAAATGAAACCTGAACATGAATAATGAAAAGTAAATACAAGAAATCCAGGGAATATGAAATGAAACTTGAACATGAACTATACAATGAACCTGACGTGAGCAATATATCGAAATACATCCAGAGTGTGTGATCGGCTTGGGTAGATTCAGGAAACATGAAATGGTACGGCTTCGGTCCCGCGTGCACGACGCGGGACCTAAGCTATTCACATGAATAGTAACTCGGATTTGATCACACATATGTAGTATTTCCCCTTCCAGACACAAGTAAACTCAAGGAACAAGATACAAGACAATCTCGTGAAATATCGTGTCAACAAGAAGATACAAGCATGAATACAAGACTTGAAGTAATGGACAAGTCCGAGGAGTATACTTGCCTTGCTCTGGAAGATCGAGAGAGGGAGATAGTCTCTATGTCCATCTGATAATAGGTACAAATTGGTTAGAGTTTTAAATACTATACTAACCAATTCTAATTTAAACTAATTATGTAATACTAACTAATAATTGATTTAGCTTAATATTACTAGCCATATTAATCCTAATTAGCTACTAAGAAATACATACATACATATATACTAGGCACTAGGTACCGATTCCTAATAGTTAAAGTAAATCAAATGGCTAGTTAAGACATTTTATATAGGCAATTATTAATGATATAAACTTCAGAATGGTTACAACTAATTTGCTACTAAAAATAATTATTAAACAGAATTTATCCACAAGCCTAATATAATCCACACATGCAAAATCCAAACCCATCTCCTATACCTGCATCCTGGTTTAACAGTCCAGTTCATTCACAAGAATTCATTGAGCTCTGAGAATAACAAACTCACAATACTCCTAGTAACTTGATTCACAGGTAGCCCACCACATCAACTCATCGTTAAGCCCAACTAACTGTGATAAAAGAGTCCAAGAAGATGAAATCTAAGAGACTTCCATCATGGATCCTGCCAAACACAAGTCACCCTTCTCTTACAAAATGATCAATCTGAACACTAGCCCCCCGGCTCAAACCACACACAGAGGTCTAACCAAAAGGTGCTTCTAAGGCTAGCAACCCCCAAGAGTCAAGCGCACCATAAAACTCAAATAAGAACACTACAGGAGTTTATTCAAAAAGACTGAATTTGAATTTATGGCCATCATACTTGCTGCAACAATATTCAAAAGAAGGAGCCAGTGTTGCTTGCATTTCTTAAAACAAGGACAAGAGCAGGAACCACATAATTGAATCATAAAATCTATAAGTAGTATGGAGGGAATTTATACAAAACTATTAAATTAATAAACCCCACAATCACACATACTCAAAGTCTTGCATTAACCAGACTGAATCGACCGAAACCTCCAGAAAACATAAAACACCTCCAAATCAACATTTTCCAAATCGAGAATCAAAGAACAGGGAGTTGTTCAAATGGAAAAGACATTTAGAAAAACGTTTTTTCTCTCTCTTGAAAAATCAAATACAATTTTAATTGATCATACGAAATAGGCAATCGGATCTGGGCCCAGCTACTGATTTGGTCATTTCACCAAACACCATCACTTGCTGCAAAACTGACCTGGATATGCACACTTCTTAGATACGATCCGCATTGGACACAACTACAATTGCATACACGAACAGTCCCGCGCAACTCAATACAGCCTGGACACAAACGTTGGAACACGAACACCATACACGCCAAAATCATCAATCCTGACCAACAAATACACACTCAAACACAACAGTAGTTATGCAAAACAATAGAGGGAGTACATGATACCTGAAGAAGGTTGATCAAGAAGACGTTCCGAAGAGTCGGACAAGAACTCTGAGAATAGATTCGATCCAGATTCAATCCACCGATCTAGCCATTCTCTCTCATTCAATCCACCGATCCAGCAAAATCCAAGGAGAAATACATCCGAACACTAGAAAACTCACCTTCGATGTCGACTACGAACACGAATGTCAGAGTTTCGGTGGCTCTGGAAGGGATTAAGTCGTCGAAGATCCCCGCAGTTGTCGTTGTGGTAGAGGAAGCTCGTTGCCGGTCTGGTCGCGTGGTGTTGCGAACCTCCGCTGTGGAGATGGCTCCGTCGAGGTGAAGATGCCCCCCATCTTATTCGCCGGTGAGGGAAAACTAGCACCGCCGCCGTGGAGATCGCAGCCGTGCGAAACTCAGCCGGAGATGGCTCAGTCGCCGGAAGATTGCGTTGGATGCCGTCATCATCATCATCTTCATCGCCATCGCTAGGGTTAGGGTTAGAAAAAGTTTAGGGATTTGGGCTGGGCGATTTAGGGAAAACAACTCGAAAGAGAGAGACTGAAGAATGAACTCTCTTCATTCTCTCTCCTTTCCAATATATTCAGATGGAAAAAAGTGGTTTTTGCAACTAAGTCGTTATAAATGATGCGATTTGTAAATTAGACTAAAAATTTGTTAGATCAATTGGTTATGAGTTGTTAGGATTTTGGGAACCACTAATTTGTTAGAAACTTGGACAATACCCTAATTCTGTTAAAAGGTTGTTAGGTCCATGGGGACCACTCAAGTTAGTTAGGAACTTAGAAAAATATCTGGTTATTTGCAATACCAATTAGTTAGTTATTTAACTAATTATTTCCTTAATTTAACTTCATGAAAGATAGTTTACAAAATTAAATTAGAAAACTTGGCATAGTTAAATTCTAAGGAAAAATTTAAATTATCAGGAATATTCTAAAACTGGAAAAAGCGGGGTTACAAATCTCTCCCCCTAACAAAAATTTCGTCCTCGAAATTCAAAGGTAGAACACGGAACAGAAAATGACATAAGGTTTTGAGATTAATTAGGCATGAGAGTGAACACGGTCAATGACGAGATACGAAAATCGTAACAGTTTTGAAATGACTTAGCATGACAAAATAACAAATACGATCCATAGTGATCAAAACTTAATCAGGCACAAAATGAAATTAGCTAAGACCAAGCACAAAATTTCAGGCAGAAAATTGAAATAACATGACCTAAAATGATCAAAAATATAATAAGCACGAGATGGAATGAAGCTTTAATTACGACTTAGAGGCATAAAACCATGAAGGCACGATCTTCGAAATACGATCAAACTCGAAAGTTTTAGCACAATTGAAAGTAGAGCGAAACAAGAATATCACGATTAGATAGGCATGATCAAAGCTTAGACAAAACATGACCAAGGTTTTAAGTACGATTAATAAAAAATAAAAATAAAAAAAATTGGTGGAGCTGAATCAAAATCTAGCAATATGTATGATACACCGATAAAATGCAAGAAGAGAAAATTGCAAGGGTTGATTGAGAAAACGTATGAAAAATACCCAGGAGGTATTTGTCTCAAATCAGGGTAATTGTGGAAGGATTTGTGATTTTCGAAAATCAATAATCATGTGAAAAGGGAATATAGTCACTATGGTATTCGAGAACATATATATATCTGAATTTACTTCACTTAAAACCCCTGCCTCGCCAATGTATCCTGGTTGCAGTAAACTTTTGGTTACCGAATATTATATCAACCATATCCATTTTCGAACAAATATTAACGAAGCAGCTCAGAGATTAAATACGAAGAGTTTAGGATAAAGTCTCAATAATACTCGAAGACCTATGAATGTCTAAAATCACTTCAACTTAGGGTTCCTGTCTCGCCAGTGTGCTGCTAGCTGCAGTGAACCACCAGTCTCTGTAATCCAAATAATGGCTGCAGCGTGCAACTGCCACGCCCCAGTAGGTCATTCGAATAGTTTCTCAACCTTATCTATAGGAGTTTCAAAAGAGTTTGAAGGAATTCCAAAATGAGTTCTCATAGTCCAAGTCACGAGAAGGTGATGTTTCCTGTCCTTCGGAAAACAAGAAGTTTCACCAAGTACCAAGAAGCAACAAAGGATCCAATAAGGAGCCCACTAAAAGGGCAACAAGGAGGTCTTTAAAACCTCAAACAGGAAATCGAAATTTCAAATAGTAATCGAAATCTCAAATAAAATTCGGAATGGTAACAAGATCCCGTATCTGGAACGTTATCCCGAATGGATCACAGAGTCTCAAAGGATGAACGGGAGCAAGGCATCAGATAAAAGACAAGGTCTCAAAAATCTCGTATCGGAAACAAGGTTCAACAACATCTCAATAACAACGAAATCTCGGACAAAATCTCGAAGGAAAAACAACCTCCAATAGGATACAAGGTCTCACATAGAGAACCAATATCAACAAAGTCGTTATTAGAAAATAAAATCTCGAATAGAAAATCTTGACGAGGAAACAAGGTATCAGATAGGGAACAAGGTCTCATCAAGTCGCGAGTAGGAACTAAAGTTTCAAAGTCTGGAAAATCTTGAATATGAGACAAAATCATGAACGAAAGAAAAATATCGAAATAGGAAATAGGGTCTTAAAATCTCAAATGAAATCAAAGTCACGAGTAGAAAAAGAAAATCAATAGGTGGATAGGAAACAAACATCGAATTGTGGATACGAATCTCAAATAAGAAACGAAATCTTCACAACCCTCAAAGGAATCCTCAACAATGTGCTACATAGGACGGAGCTTAAACAAGTTTCGAATGAGGAACAGGGTTTCAAAATGAAATCTCGAGAAGCGATTAAAATCTCAATTAACACGAAGTTTGATAAAGGAACAAAATTTCCAAATAGGAGTCAACACTAGGAAACAAAGTCATGAATGATGAATGTGCAAACACTATCGAATATTGGATTTCAAACAATTATCGAATTATGGATCTGAAACAAGTTTGCCGAATAGGAAAGAATATCTCGAAATAAGTTTCGAATATCAATCAAGGTTTCAAAATAGAAAACAGGAAGTTTCAAGAAATGATATAGGTGCTAAGAGGAATTTAAGGGAAGACTGGATTGTGAATCACGATCCATGGTTTTCTCCAACCATGCAAGAAAACCTTTGGTCTCCAGTCTGTCTTCAGTATTTCTCCGGAACTGGAATCACTTCAACTTCTTCAACGGTCCTGACGTAGGCTGGTCCTTGCGGTAGTGCTTCATGCAACGGCTGAGTCTGGAGAGGTAGGTCCCCCTGCTGCAGTCCTGGTGCTTCTTGTGCTCATCCTCGGGTAGTGCGATTAGCAACCTCCGGGCAGTCCTTGACTTGATGGGCATGCGATCCGCAGAATAAACATAGCCTCCGTCTCTTGTGGCACTCGTCGTGATGATGTCCTGATGATGGCAAAATTTGTAAGTGATCGTCGTCTGAATATGAGTCTGGATCTCCCGCTGGAGTGGCTAAAGTACAGGGACTCTGACATGAATATACGGCTGCTGTCGTGCTGGCTGCTGGGGTCCTGATGCTCCTATGCCTTTGTGATCCGTAACTTGCTGGTAATCTTTCATTCGGTGGGCAGAAGATCCATAGGATGTGCAGAGTCCAAGTCTCTTGCGGCACTCGTGAAGCGATGTCTGGATGGCGGTGGAAAGCACAAATGGCCATCATTTGAATCTGATGACGCGGCTGAAGAGGCGATGTCTGAGTGTGACGATACTTTGTTGATCCATAGTAGTTGTTGTCTTCATCATAAGTCTTCATGTCCCTCTTGAGCTTCAGCTTCCCGTCGCGTCCTATTGTCCGTGTTACGTTCTGAATTTTCTGGCTGCTAGCTCAAATCTTCAGAGAAGTTGGGTCCTCGGAGACTTTGGTAATCTTCAGTGGCAGCTCCAGGTTCTCGATCTGCTCCTCGGTACAAAATATGCGCTCGGTGTCAGGAAAATCTAAGGATCCGAGAGTCTGGAAATCGGAAGTCCTTCCTGGCTTGGAGAGTGTATCCACAAGTTTGGCTTGGAAAAGGATGGCATGCTCCCTCTAGGTGTTAAGGAACTCTTGAACCATCTCCATCAACTGTGTACTACCCATGGGGATAGTAGGGGCGATATAAGGTAGTAGGAGCTCGAAACCCTCAAGTGTAGGTGGATCAACCGTTCCGATGTTCCGTGTTTGAACTATCTGAAAAACAAAAAACTGTTAAAATGTCCTAAACCTAAAAACAACAAGTGTTTATAGAATATCAATATACCCGATGTACCCGATTTCCTATACTGTGATCAAGTTTCCCTAGTTTAAATCAAGTCCCCCAATAGTACACTAATACTTAGGTATTATTAGGATTGACCTGCATGGGCCACCACTAAAAATATGTTACGACCCGCTCCCGAATAATCGGACACGAGTCGGACACGCCCAGCCTTCGACGTCAGACACGACGAAGTAAGCTGTACCAAGCTAGGAAAATCTAACCAGATAAACATGAATGTATACAATCACAGCATCTATAAAACATTTCCAAAATGATCACCATAATCCACCAATCATAATACCATAAAAGTACTAGAGACAACAATAAGAAAAACCACTATGAACTCACAAAATACAATATCTAGAGGAAGAGCTAAAACAATCTAAACTTGAAACCTCAAGCTAAGTCATGACTCCATCCTGCTCAGCTAAGATCCCGGGCTCTGGCCCATAAGGTAGAACAATATCCTGCAACTACACCTGCAACATATCCTAGTCAGGAACGGAGCTAAGTATGTCCAAGAAAATGGACATGAACATCATGACATGGAAATGAACACAGGAAAAATATAAAGTACGAGAAATAAGAGCATGAAATGAAACGTGAACATGAATACTGAAAAATAAATACAGGAAATCCAGGAAACATGAAATGAAACCTGAACATGAACTATATAACGAACCTGATGTGTGCAATATATCGAAATACATCCAGAGTGTGTGATCGGCTTGGGTAGATTCAGGGAACATGAAATGGTACGGCTTCGATCCCGCGTGTACGATGCGGGACCTAAGCTATTCACATGAATAATAACTCGAGTTTGATCACACATCTGTAGTATTTTCCCTCCCAGACACAAGTAAACTCAGGGAACAAGATACAAGACAATCTCGTGTAATATCATGTCAACAAGAAGATACAAGCATGAATACAAGACATGAAGTAATGGACAAGTCCGAGAAGTATACTTGCCTTGCTCTGGAAGATCAGGAATAGGGTGATAGTCTCTATGTCCATCTGATAATAGGTACAAATTGGTTAGAGTTTTAAATACTATACTAACCAATTCTAATTTAAACTAATTATGTAATACTAACTAATAATTGATTTAGCTTAATATTACTAGCCATATTAATCCTAATTAGCTACTAAGAAATACATACATACATACATATATACTAGGCACTAGGTACCGATTCCTAATAGTTAAAGTAAATCAAATGGCTAGTTAAGACATTTTATATAGGCAATTATTAATGATATAAACTTCAGAATGGTTACAACTAATTTGCTACTAAAAATAATTATTAAACAGAATTTATCCACAAGCCTAATATAACCCACACATGCAAAATCCAGACCCATCTCCTATACCTGCATCCTGACTTAATAGTCCAGTTCATTCACAAGAATTCATTGAGCTCTGAGAATAACAAACTCACAATACTCCTAGTAACTTGATTCACAAGTAGCCCACCACATCAACTCATCATTATGCCCAACTAACTGTGATAAAAGAGTTCAAGAAGACGAAATCTAAGAGACTTCCATCATGGATCCTGCCAAACACAAATCACCCTTCTCTTACAAAATGATCAATCTGAACACTAGCCCCCCGGCTCAAACCACTCATAGAGGTCTAACCAAAAGGTGCTTCTAAGGCTAGCATCCCCCAAGAGTCAAACGCACCACAAAACTCAAATAAGAACACTACAGGAGTTTATTAAAAAAGATTGAATTTGAATTTATGGCCATCATACTTGCTGCAACAATATTCAAAAGAAGGAGCCAGTGTTGCTTGCATTTCTTAAAACAAGGACAAGAGCAGTAACCACATAATTGAATCATAAATTCTATAAGTAGTATGGAGGGTTTTCATACAAAACTATTAAATTAATAAACCCCATAATCACACATACTCAAAGTCTTGCATTAACCAGACTGAATCAACCGAAACCTCCAGAAAACATAAAACACCTCCAAATCAACATTTTCCAAATCGAGAATCAAAGAACAGGGAGTTGTTCAAATGGAAAAGACATTTAGAAAAACATTTTTTTCTCTCTCTTGAAAAATCAAATACAATTTTAATTGATCATACGAAATAGGCAATCGGATCTGGGCCCAGCTACTGACTTGGTCATTTCACCAAACACCATCACTTGCTGCTAAACCGACCTGGATTTGCACACTTCTTAGATACGATCCGCATTGGACACAACTACAACTGCACACACGAATAGTCCCACGCAACTCGATACAACCTGGACACAAATACTGGAACACGAACACCGGACACGCCAAAATCATCAATCCTGACCAACAAATACACACTCAAACACAGCAGTAGTCATGCAAAACAACAGAGTGAGTACATGATACCTGAAGAAGGTTGATCAAGAAGACGTTCCGAAGAGTCGGAAAAGAACTCTGAGAATAGATTCGATCCAGATTCAATCCATTGATCTAGCCATTCTCTCTCATTCAAAATTCATGATTGGTCATCTATTCAAATCGATCTCAAACCAATCTTGAAGCGCGTCAATTGGTGGCGACTGGTACGTCAAAAGATATCAGAAGAGTGATCACTACTCGCCGGAACAACGACTCGATCACAGAAGGAAAAACTTGGACAAGATCCCGATATGGAGTTGCAACACATCTCATAAGCAAACCCAACAAAATCCAAGGAAAAATACATTTGAACACTAGAAAACTCATCTTCGCTGTCGACTACAATCACGAATGTCAGAGTTTCGGTGGCTCTGGAAGGGATGAAGTCGTCGAAGATCCCCGCAGTTGTCGTTGTGGTAGAGGAAGCTGGTCGCCGGTCTGGTCGCGTGGTGTTGCGAACCTCCGCTGCGGAGATGGCTCCATCGAGGTGAAGATGCCCCCCGTCTTAGTTGCCGGTGAGGGAAAACTAGCGCCGCCGCCGTGGAGATCGCATCCGCGCAGAACTCAGCCGGAGATGGCTTAGTCGTCGGAAGATTGCGTCGGACACCGTCATCATTATTATCTCCATCGCCATCGCTAGGGTTAGGGTTAGGAAAAGGTTAGGGATTTGGGCTCGGCAATTTGGGGAAAACAACTCGAGAGAGAGAGACTGAAGAATGAACTCTCTTCATTCTCTCTCCTCCCTAACATATTCAGATGGAAAAAAGTGGTTTTTGCAACTAAGTCCTTATAAATGCTGCTATTTACAAATTAGACTAAAAATTTGTTAGATCAATTGGTTGTGGGTTGTTAGGATTTTGGGGACCACTAATTTGTTAGAAACTTGGACAATACCCCAATTCTGTTAAAAGATTGTTAGGTCCATGGGGAGCACTCAAGTTAGTTAGGAACTTAGAAAAATGTCTGGTTAGTTGCAACACCAACTAGTTAGTTATTTAACTAATTATTTTCTTAATTTAACTTCCTGAAAGATAGTTTACAAAATTAAATTAGAAAACTTGACATAGTTAAATTCTAAGGAAAAATTTAAATTATCAGAAATATTCTAAAACTGGAAAAGCGGGGTTACACTAATGCCATTAGATTGTTTTACTGCAACTTTGTGTTAGACACTTTTGATGTTAAGACTCGTGTCGGAGGTATTAACATCGAGTTCAATGATGTCTTGTTAGCGAAAATCCTTGGTGTTCCTAACAAAGGTAATCGATGACATCACCGATTTCGATTTTCCCGATGGCACGACTCTTCTCAGTTTCAAGAACGATCTTTGTGCACCTGCATGTGTTCGTTCTGGAAAGTTCAAGGCTGCAAACTTGAACTTGTTTAACTAGGAAATACATCGGATCATCTATTCCACTATTCTTCCAAAATATACTTCAAAAGATGACGTTACAAATCTTGAACTATCTGCCCTCTACCACATCATCAAGGGAATTCCATTTTTGGTTCCCAAGACTATTAACCAGATGAAGGGACGATATTGCACAAGAGATCGAAGTCTCTCTTATGTGACGTTCATTCCACGCATCTTTCAGCGATTTGACATCGATCTGTCTACTAGTGCTCTGGACCCTGAGCCCAAGTATCTCCAGTTGTCCCGTCGCAGCACTGCCACACCTCCTGCACCTCCTACTGTACCTGCTCTACCTCCTCAGGCATACCTTATGTCTTTTGAGCGTATCCATCAGCACCTTTTTTGTCACGACCCGCACCCAGTTTTCGGACGCGAGCTCGTGAGCAAGCCAGCTACGTATCGAGCAAACTCCAGCCCGACTCGAGTATGTATAAGCTGTCCATAACAGGGTACCATGTCTAATCTAAACTATATCTCAATCCACATTAATCATATAAACAAGAATGAACAATTATGGGTCATGGTCTGCAGCCCATTAGCATATTGTTCGATTAAACTCCAAGAATAATATGAGTCTATAAAACCAAGCTGATAAGCGGGATATATCATAAAAGCACGAAAAAGATAGTAAATCAATAACACTAACAAAATACTTGAATCATGCAGATGAAGTCAACTACCACATGCTCAGCTAACTAACTCCGTACAATCAGCTACCTGAAGAGATCATCAGGTCCTCAGAGGACTAGCAAGATACATAAAACATGCCAACTAATATGACAGTAAATAACATGTGTGGAGGATAAGAACGCTGCAAGAAGAACATCTAAGGACGACAAATCGTATAAAAATGTAATACTAGACTTGGCTATCAATCAATCGATTAACCCCTATAGCTTGTAGTACAATGCAAGATACTCCCAATCTATAGTAGATTTTGACTGTAATACAATGCAAGATACTCCCAGTCAAGATTAGCCAATTCTAGTATCAATCTCCTCCTAAAGGATACAAGGTCAAGTAGACTCCTATAAATCGTAGTACAGTGCAAAATACTCCCAATTTATAGTGTCACAAGTCAAGTCAATCAATCAATCAATATATGCTATAGGTCATAGTACAATGTAAGATACTCCCAAACTATGGCATGTCTCAAGTCAAGTCAATCAAGCGATATCAAGATAGAAGAATCGGCTATAGGTCGTAGTACAATGTAAGATACTCCCAATCTATAGTATGTCTCAACTGTAGTACAATGCAAGATACTCCCAGTCAAGAATGGTCAAGTCAAGGACAGATATAGAAACTGACAACTCAATCACGAGACGGGGTAACACAAAGAGACCAATAATCTAACAGTATCAAATATCCTATACGTGCACGTAATCTAGAACAAGTAAAGCAATTAAGGACAAATCAATCATGATATGCAATCATGTGACAATATGAAAAAGAATACAATAAAGAAAAAAGAAAATAATATAAATACTGTATATGTTCGGCAAGGTATACTTGCCTGGAGGTTGCACGAAGAGCCAACAATAAACCGTCTATCGGTAATCCAAATAAGTCCAAATCTCACAACTGTCTCCGAAAGCTGAAATAAACATTGCCAACATTCTTAGAATAGTCAAATTAGCTAGGATTACCTGTCCTTAAGTCCAATTCTGGATACAGGGGCAAAACGATAATTTTGGGCAAAATGATGTCCGTCGTTGGACCCGCTTTGTACCGAAAAGCGTGCCAGAGTCAATGGTCTCTAAATTCATCAAACTATATGTCTACAGATCCAATTTTCCGATACAAACCCAACCGTATGTCCAAAGTTGGATTCCGGCGGGCCATGCACAAAATCATCCGTTGAGTTGGATCATGGGGCCCACAAAATGGCGATCCAATCAACTGTCTCAGAATCGGACCAAACTTGGCATACAGGACCAGAAAAATGATACGGTCCTGTTGGCGCAAGTTTCGTCTCGATCAGATGAACGTGCATAAAATAATTGGAAAATTTGCACAGAGGCCGATACGGTGAATTTTGACGAATACGGATCAAATTCGTCGCGCACACGCGACCAATTTGAATTTCGTCAAAGCCCACACGACCACGAAGCCGATACACAGCTTTAGATGCTTTCAGTTCACGACCACGTCGCCCGGATTGGCGGGACGCACGTCGTATCGAAGAATTTTATTGAATTTAAAACAGGTTTTCGATCAACTTCGGGATCAGATTTCTCGGCGCGTAGTCGATGAAATCGGCTTCCGCGAATTGGGTTGTGGAGCCCTACATGTTATCTAAATGTGTGTTCAACTAGAATTTCTAATATGACACCAGATCGATCGTAATTGATCTTCAAATATGGATAGTTGGACTGTAATCGCCCTGTTTCTGGACAGGTTTTTTCCATCGACTTTCGATTTATCGGTCAATATAGATTTCCTAAAATTAAACCAATTGCTAGGAATCAAAGGTGTATATATCGGGGTTTTACCAGAAGAGATAGCTTGGAAAATGATCGAGCGACGCGCGTGCACTTCGATCACGAAGTTGGGGTCGAAACTGGCTGTCACTGCCGTTGCTCTGTTTACTGCGGCTGTCTTTGGCCGCTGTTCCCGCGCGTCTCCGGCGACGTGCAGCGGCGGCGCTGGCGGGGATCGGCCGCCCAGGGTCGGGGGAGGGGTGGCGCGCCATCAGCTGGAGGCGCGGGGTCGAGAAGCTTTAGGGTTTGCGTTTGTTCTCCCATCTATCGCTCGGTCTCCCGAATACTTATACACCCTATTTGTAACAGAGCTGTGGGGGGGTTATATCGGGTTATCAGCTTCTTGGGTCGAGCCAAAGGGTGATTTAGTAGTAGCTGGGCCGGGTCTGGCTAGTTGCTGCTGGGCTTGATTCGGTTGGCTGCTACTTCCAATCTTTTTCCTTTTTCTATTTATATATAACTAATACATATGTATATATATATATATATATATCTATATATATATATATATACATATACACATACATGTATACATTCTACTATACCTATATATATATATACATATACGCACATATTACCATATGTATTTATATATACACACAAATACATATGTATATTTATACACATACACACCTACACATATATATAGTTATATATATTTATATATGTTTATATATAAATACACATAAACACACATATAATATATATTTATAGATACATATACATACACACGTATACAATATATATTTAAATATATATATATATATTTACACATACATACACACGTATACAATATATATTTATATATATACATACTCACATATATAATCTATATACACCTAAAAATATATATATATAATCTATATACACTTATATATACATATCATTTCTATAATAAATAATTTAATAAATATAAATCGCCAATTCCTAAAAATATATGCGAAATATTTGCGTTTACCAAACATGTCTACAAGGCCGTATTTGATCCCACTACATGCCTACATGGGCTTGGGCTCAGTTCGGATCCAGTCCAAGCTAAAATGGTATAACCGGTTTCCCAGAAACACAATAATATAAATAATAGATAAATAAACTTCGGTTAGGGTTAAGTCACAACTTTGCCTGGTTTTTCTAGTTAGAACATCACTATTGCTCGGTCTTCCCTACCAGTTCTAATACACTAGTCAAAGCACGCCAGTGCACTATCCGTGCCACGATTTCTAGTCACCTTGTACTCCAAATTTAATCATGATTAAAATCATTTACCGTAATAATTAACTAAATAATTAATTCTAAAATTTATAAAAATCACCATTTACCTCAAATAAATAATAAAAAATATTCCAAAATTTTTCGGGAAGGGGAGCTACAAATCTACCCACCTTAAAAATAATTTCGTCCTCGAAATTCCAATTCATGACTATTCCTTAAAATTCAAAGTCCTTAATCTCCTCAAATTTAATTTCTCAAAAATATTTATGGCCTTCTCTAGTCATTTGGTATTTACCAAATCTCGCGGACTTCTACCCACCTTGGTCACACTACTCCTTTGAAACATAGGTCGCTAAAACCTTATAATCTTCTAACTAGTGGCTAATAATTCTACCAAAAATATCTATAACATATGGTACTTATAATCCCTCATATATAAAAAAAACAATATTCAATAGTCAAGCAATATGTACTATAATTTAAGGAATTCTAATTAATTCTAGACAGCACGATCGTTCGTCACTCCGAAATAGGGAGGGACGAGAATCAACGGTACGGAAAGCAAGGAAGTATAATCGAGAGCAATATGGAATTTTCAAGGACGTAGAGAATTTTTAGGAGAATTTTTCAAGGCAGAGTGGATTGAGATTTCTAAGGTTTGGTCATTGCCGCAGGCTCGTATCAGTACAGTTACGTAACCGATACGATATGCTCTGACCTGCATGGGCCACCACAAAAACTTGTCACGACCCACACCCGGTTTTCGGATGCGAGCTCGTGAGCAAGCCAGCTACGTATCGAGCAGACTCCAGCCCGACTCGAGTACGTATAAGCTGTCCATAACAGGGTACCATGTCTAATCTAAACTATATCTCAATCCACATTAATCATATAAACAAGAATGAACAATTATGGGTCATGGTCTGCAGCCCATTAGCATATTGTTCGATTAAACTCCAAGAATAATATGAGTCTATAAAACTAAGCTGATAAGCGGGATATATCATAAAAGCACGAGAAAGATAGTAAATCAATAACACTAACAAAATACCTGAATCATGCAGATGAAGTCAACTACCACATGCTCAGCTAACTAACTCTGTGTAATCAGCTACCTGAAGAGATCATCAGGTCCTCAAAGGACTAGCAGATACATAAAACATGCCTACTAATATGACAGTAAATAACATGTGTGGAGGATAAGAACACTGCAAGAAGAACATCTAAGGACGACGAGTCGTGTGGAAATGTAATACTAGACTTGGCTATCAATCAATCGATTAACCCTTATAGCTTGTAGTACAATGCAAGATACTCCCAATCTATAGTAGATTTTGACTGTAATACAATGCAAGATACTCCCAGTCAAGATTAGCCAATTCTAGTATCAATCTCCTCTCTTAAAGGATACAAGGTCAAGTAGACTCCTATAAATCGTAGTACAATGCAAGATACTCCCAATTTATAGTGTCGTAAGACAAGTCAATCAATCAATCAATATATGCTATAGGTCGTAGTACAATGTAAGATACTCTCAATCTATGGCATGTCTCAAGTCAAGTCAATCAAGCGATATCAAGATAGAAGAATCGACTATAGGTCGTAGTACAATGTAAGATACTCCCAATCTATAGTATGTCTCAACTGTAGTACAATGCAAGATACTCCCAGTCAAGAATGGTCAAGTCAAGGACAGATATAGAAACTGACAACTCAATCATGAGAAGGGGTAACACAAAGAGACCAATAATCTAACAATGTCAAATATCCTATACGTGCACGTAATCTAGAAAAAGTAAAGCAATCAAGGACGAATCAATCACGATATGGAATCATGTGACAATATGAAAAAGAATACAATAAAGAAAAAAGAAAACAATATAAATACTGTATATGTTCGTCAAGGTATACTTGCCTGGAGGTTGCACGAAGAGCCAACAATAAACCGTCAATCGGTAATCCAAATAAGTCCAAATCTCACAACTGTCTCCGAAAGCTGAAATAAACATTGCCAACATTCTTAGAATAGTCAAATTAGCTAAGATTGTCTGTCTTTAAGTCCAATTTTGGACACAGGGGTAAAACGGTAATTTCGGGCAAAACGATGTCCGTCGTTGGATCCGTTTTGTACCGAAAAGTGTGCCAGAGTCAATGGTCTCTAAAGTCGTCAAACTATATGTCTACGGATCTGATTTTCCGATACGAACCCAACCGTATGTCCAAAGTTGGATTCCGGCGGGCCGTGCACAAAATCACCCGTTGAGTTGGATCGTGGGGCCCGCGAAACGGCGATCCAATCAACTGTCTCAGAATCGGACCAAACTTGGCATACAGGACCAGAAAAATGATACGGTCCTGTTGGCGCAAGTTTCGTCTCGATCAGATGAACGTGCACAAAGTAATTGGAAAATTTGCACAGAGGCCGATACGGTAAATTTTGACGGATACGGATCAAATTCGTCGCGCACACGCGACCAATTTGAATTCCGTCGAAGCCCACACGACCACGAAGCCGATACGCAGCTTTCGATGCTTTCAGTTCGCAACCACGTCGCCCGGATTGGCGGGACGCACGTCGTATCGAAGAATTTTATTGAATTTAAAACAGGTTTTCGGTCAACTTCGGGATCCGATTTCTCGGCGCATAGTCGATGAAATCGACTTCCGTGAATTGGGTTGTGGAGCCCTACAGGTTGTCTAAATGTGTGTTCAACTAGAATTTCTAATATGACACCAGTTCGATCGTAATTGATCTTCAAATATGGACAATTGGACTGTAATCGCCCTGTTTCTGGACAGGTTTTTTCATCGACTTTGGGTCGATTTAGCGGTCAATATAGATTTCCTAAAATCAAACCAATTGCTAGGAATCGAAGGTGTATATATCGGGGTTTTACCAGAAGAGATAGCTTGGAAAATGATCGAGCGACGCGCGTGCACTTCGATCACGAAGTTGGGGTCGAAACTGGCTGTCACTGCCGTTACACTGTTTACTGCGGCTGTCTTTGGCCGCCGTTCCCGCGCGTCTCCGGCGACGTGCGGCGGCGGCGCTGGCGGGGATCGGCCGCCCAGGGTCGGGGGTGGGGTGGCGCGCCATCAGCTGGAGGCGCGGGGTCGAGAAGCTTTAGGGTTTGCGTTTGTTCTCCCATCTATCGCTCGGTCTCCCGAATACTTATACACCCTGTTTGTAACAGAGCTGTGGGGGGGTTATATCGGGTTATCAGCTTCTTGGGTCGGGCCAAAGGGTGATTTAGTAGTAGCTGGGTCGGGTCTGGCTAGTTGTTGCTGGGCTTGATTCGGTTGGCTGCTACTTCCTATCCTTTTCCTTTTTCTATTTATATTTAACTAATACATATATATATATATACGCACATATTACCATATGTATTTATATATACACACAAATACATAGGTAAATATACACATACACAGCTATACATATATATAGTTATATATATTTATATAAAAAATATATATATATATATAAATACACATAAACACATATATAATATATATTTATAGATACATATACATACACACGTATACAATATATATTTAAATATATATATATTTACACATACATACACACGTATACAATATATATTTATATATATACATACTCACATATATAATCTATATACACCTATATATACATATCATTTCTATAATAAATAATTTAATAAATATAAATCGCCAATTCCTAAAAATATATGCAAAATATTTGCGTTTACCAAACATGTCTACAAGGCCGTATTTGATCCCACTACATGCCTACATGGGGTTGGGCTCAGTTCGGATCCAGTCCGAGCTAAAATTGTATAACCGGTTTCCCGAAAACACAATAATATAAATAATAGATAAATAAACTTCGGTTAGGGTTAAGTCGCAACTTGGCCTGGTTTTTCTAGTTAGGACATCATTATTGTTCGGTCTTCCCTACCAGTTCTAATACACTAGTCAAAGCACGCCACTGCACTATCCGTGCCACGATTTCTAGTCACCTTGTACTCCAAATTTAATCATGATTAAAATCATATACCGTAATAATTAACTAAATAATTAATTCTAAAATTTCTAAAAATCACCATTTATCTCAAATAAATAATAAAAAAATATTCCAAAATTTTTCGGGAAGGGGAGCTACATTTCTGATCTCCGGAGCAACACCAGCTAGCTCATAGGTACCTCCAGGCTCATGCCCATAATAAGTTTCACAGATAGCCTCCATCTCACCTACAACATATCCTAATCAGGAGCAGAGCTAAGTATATCCAAAAAAATGAACATGAACATCATGATATGGAAATGAATACAGAAAAAATATAAAGTACGAGAAATAAGAACATGAAATGAAAGCTGAACATGAATACTGAGAAATAAATACAGGGAACATGAAATAAAACCTGAACATGAAATATACAATGAACCTGACGTGTGCAATATATCAAAATACATCTAGAGTGTGTGATCGGCTTGGATAGAATCGGGGAACATGAAATGGTACGGCTTCGGTCCCGCGTACACGATGCGGGACCTAAGCTATTCACATGAATTGTAACTCGGGTTTGATCACACATCTATAGTATTTCCCCTCCCAGACACAAGTAAACTCAAGGAACAAGATACAAGACAATCTCGTAAAATATCGTATCAACAAGAAGGTACAAGAATGAATATACAAGACATAAAGTAATGGACAAGTCCGAAGAGTATACTTGCCTTGCTCAGGGTGATCAAGTATGGGTAGTAAAGTTGTATGTCCACCTGTTTATTTGGTACAAGTTGGTTAGGTGATAATTATTAATTTACTCATCACAATAATATTACTCTCCCATTTCTATAGTTAAAAACTACCAAGGCCTATGAGTCTCAGGTTATACTGGTCCTTTATTAGTAGTTAACATTGCCTCACAATTATGTATTGGCCCAAAAAGGAAATATTCATGAAGTAATCATATAGGATTCTAAAAAGAAACTATTGCAACTTATCAACAGACAAGCATTTAATTATCAAACATCTAACCTCATAGCTAACCATAATTGAACCCTAGTCCCTATCTATTCGTAAAAGCTACCTACTGGCCATATTGGCCCAACCCCAAATCCACTATCCATTAAGAATTGCAAATGCTAAGACCACTCTTACTGTACAATACCAGATCCTTAAATGAATTAAAACCAATCAGAACATCCCACACAACTCAAAGTTTACTGAGCACACCTGTAGAATATAATAATAATATACCACAACACAGAGTTCATCCTAACCATTCAACCTCAGAACAATAGAAAAGCTGACTATAATTTAATTACAAATTAATTAATAGAAGTATACAATTTGAAATCAAAATCAAAATCCAAACCAATTGTAAAACCAAATCAATCAAGAAAATATACAAATCAATTATATACTGGACTTTAGCAAAACCAAACTATTTAAACTTATTACAAATTAAACTTCCAATCCAACACCCCTACTCTAATTCCAGCTGCAATCCTTGGTATTGCCATTACCCAGAACTGAACACAACTACAATCAGGCACACGCGGACATGACATGGACAGAGTCTCGGACACGCGCATTGTCTATACATGAAGCTGGCAACGCACACACGAACACCACACCTATCCCGGACCTGATCCTGGCCACACACGCGTATTCAAAACCTGAAGCAAAACTCTTAACAACAATCAACAGAGAGGAAGTTACCTGAAGAGGAATCCATGGAAATGAGAATACAAGCTCAGATACGACTCTTCGTGTCCAAAGAAAGCAAGATCCCACTACAAGATTCCCACGAACAGGCACCGTGCAAACAGAGAAAAGAGTTCTTAGAAGAACTGCCATCGAGCTCCAAATTTAAAGGAAATAAAAGACTTCTAAATACAATACTCACCGTTCTTCCTACTGCCGAGTCGATTTCGAGTCTCAACCCACTCGATTTGCCGTTCCATAATCTACTCGATCATTGAAACCATAACAACCCTAAGAATTCCACTAATCGAATTCCAGAACGCAAATTATAGATCTGAAATACAGGGATCGAAAATTACTAACAGGGATCGGTGATCGAACTCATCGCCGGCTACTCTGGAAGAAACGGAGTCGATCTCGCTCGATCTGGAATTTCAGATCGAGAATGAACAAATTGCATCGAAATCAAAAGAATGGAAGAACAAGGAAAATCAGAGAACTCACCGAGAATCATCTCCTTGAGCGGAGAGGACACGAACTCACGGCAGTGTCGAGCGACTGCCAGAAAAGAACTCATGAAGGAGATGGCAAATCCTAGCCATCGCAGGAGTGAAATCGCCTCGCCATCGCCGTGGTTGTCTCGTCGGGGAAGATGCTCACTGGAGACGATGAATCCCTAGCCACGAGGTCGTTATCAGAGTGATGGCGCTGCTGTGGTGGCTCAGACGCCGGAGAAGAGACCCGTCTTCGTCGCCATCGTCGGAGTCGACGTCGTCGATCGGTTAGGGTTAGGGTCCCACGGAATTTGGGGAAGAACGAGAGCTCAGCTCTCAGAAATTAGCTGAGAGTGTAAGAATGATTCTCACTCTCTCTGAAGAGTGTTAATAAATAAGAAAAGAAAATCAAGCAAAAAGCCCCTTCCACTAAATGGCCTATTAACACATATGTCCTTCCCCTTTTCACATATTGCATAAATCCTTAAAATCAGTTAGAAAAAGGGTTGGGACAACGAATTGTTTGTTACAACAAATTTTTAAAATTAAATTCTTGCTCTATTCAATTCCCTCCAAAATAATTATAAAACTTTATCATTTGAAAATCAATTAAACAATTTAACCACTGATCAGAAAATAAATTTAGGATTTCGAAAATACTGAAAAATTAGAGTTACATGTATTTTAATTTGTTAAATTTAAGGAAATTTTACTTTAATTATATAGGGTTCTATTAGATATTAAAACTATATTGGAATTAATAAATGAATTATTTGCTAAATATTAATATTACCAAGAGAGGCTACAGTTTAGATAGCTATTAGCTTCACATGCTCAATTATCTATCAAAATATTTTAGAAATATCCTTATGAATTTTATAAGATTTTATATAAATTATTTAAATTTATTTCAAGTGCTTATATATATATATATATATATATATATATATATATATATATATATATATATATATATATATATATATATTCAAATGTTTCCCAAAAAAAAGAGCAGCTCGCGAGATATTGAAACCAATATCTCACGGGTGCTAAAACCCCCTTAAGCCGCGAACAAGGGGGCCCAACCTCTGTATAAACGTATGTATATGTATATATATACAGAGCGCAAAAAAAAGAAAACGAGAACGAACGAAAACCCTAACCCATCAACATCGCGTGACCCCGACCTCCCCGACGTGTGCGCGGCCGCCACGAGCCGCCGTCGGCCGGCAGAGCACGTCGGACGTGCGCGCGCACGACAAGCACAGCCAGGCGCAGCAACAGCGGGCGCAAGGTACCCCTGTTTTCGATATCCTTTCTCTTCATGTAGTAAATCGTTTGCAATTTCGTAACTTGTTCTAGAACCCCATATAACCCCGTTTGAACCCCCTCAAGTGGGTTTGAATATCGATGATTGACCAGCCCGAAAATTGACATAAAGTCGAGTAAAAACCCATCTCGAATGCAAGATTGTAGGGCTGTCAAACCCAACATTGGAAGGCCAATTTTGGCTAAACCAATAACCAATTTAGAAAAACCCTTTAACATACCTGTTTAAAACATATACGACCATAGATTCTTTTTTATAGACCACGATTTCATCAAGTAGGGACAAAGTTATTCGCTCTCAAAATCAAGAAAAAAACTGTTTTAAAAACTTCAGAATTTAGAAAATTTTCTCGATACAATGTGAGTCCTGCCAAACCGGGCGACGTGGTCACGAACCGAAAGGTTCAAAAGGTGCGTATCGGCTTCGCGGACGTGTGAGCTTTGACGGAATTCAAATTGGTTGCGTGTGCGCGATGAATTTGATGCATATCCGTCAAAATACACCGTATCGACCCCTTTGCAAAATTTCTAATTACTTTATGCACGTTCGTCGAAACGAAACTTGCGCCAGCAGGACCGTATCATTTTTGTGGTCCTATATGCCAAGTTTGGTCCGATTCTGCGAAGGTTGATCGGAACGCCTATTTGACGGGCCCGCGACCCACTCCAACGGGCGAATTTGTGCACGGCCCGCCGGAATTCAACTTTGGACATATATTTGACGAATTTAGAGGCCATAGGTTCTAGCACGCGTTTCGGTGCAAAACGGGTCCAACGACGGACATCATTTTGACCCAAAATTACGATTTTGCCCATGTTCCAGAATTGAACTTTTGGACAGGTATTTCCTAGACATATATTTTATTCCAAACACGTTTGTGGCGTTTATTTCAGCATCCGAGGACGTATGCGGGATTTGGCTTTCATCGCTTTACTATTCTGACGATTCGAGCTATTGGACGTCGCTCTTTTGTACACAACCTCAGACAAGATACCTTGCCATATTTACTGCTTATATTTAGTCTGCATTTTAGTTATTTGCATATCACTATTTATTTATATCCAGTTCTAGTAGTTGTACTAGTATTACAGTTTCTGATTTATTTCCTGTTCAGTGATATTAGCTTTAATTTACTTATTATCCTTTGATTGCATATGGACCTAGAGTTAAGGGACTACCAACTGTAGTGTATTGTATAACCCTTGACACAGTTGTACCATGAGATATGTATGAGATGAGTAGCATGTAGAGGTACTTGCGTGTTGGCTGATCACCCGTACGCATACGTTAGGTCTAACTGCTAATGGAGCATGTTAGGAGACTAAGCAGTTAGTAGAGGTACATATCGCGGATGCGACCTAGATAGGTGCATCGGGTGGGAAGAATATTTCCTTGTCGTATGGACTTCTATTACACATTCCCTTGTAACCCGGAAGCTCCGCTGGAGATACGGGTATGCTTACCCCCCTCATGTTGGCCACTGACGTTCTTGAACGTTATGCGCTTGGGGTAACATGATCCTCTCAGGTTGGCCACTGTCATTTTTGAATGTCATGCGCTTAGGTCACTGGTGCCCAAATGGGGACTATACCAGATCTATTTACAGTCAGGGATCATGCGACGAAAGGTTTGTTCTTAACTGCATAAATACTTTAGATGGTTAGGTAAACCTAGTCAATGTCAAATCACCCCCGTTCCTTTATATATCTTGTTACGATTGGGACTATTTTACTTTACTTGTGGCTTGTGATATTTTATATATTCAGTTTATTATGGCATGTTCTTCATGTATCTTGTTACGTCCCTCTGAGGATCTGGTTATCTCTCTAGGTGTGTGTTTTGTGACTTTTTGCAGGTGTTCTAGCCAAGGTCGTGATCTTCTCCAGTCCTTCGAAGATGATTGCCCTTGGTTCGTCTTGTCATTTTTATCTATCCTTTCCTTGTATATTTCTCTCTTTTAAAATAGTTGGTAGTGGATTTGTCTCCGTTCAACTACATGTATAAGTAATAAATTCTTGAGTTGATTTATATCATTATTCTTCTGATTTTGTGGATGAGATTTAGTTATCATGGTTTTACTGCATTTTACAGCTTATGTATACATACGGGGTTCCATACATTGGAGTATACTTCGTATGTATACAGCTGGCATGTCTACGTACTTAGTCCTAAGTATTGTGGGACTGGGGCGTTGCATGTTTTTATGGTGGCCCATGCATGTCGAGTTTATCACTTCGGTTTGTTATTGTACCGATGTGAGCCTGCATATAGGATTAGAATATAGGAATCTCATCCACAAGCTTGACTTCCTTCCTTGATTCTAAATCTCGAACTCTCGTCCGATTACCTTGACTTTCTTCTGCTTGATTCCTTTCACTGTAAATCTTATCTTCTTTCGTGTGTTGAATAGGGAGGTTAGGGGATAACTCATACGAGTATACGTGTTATGTTTCTCAGTATGGAATTTCAACTCAATTACGATTCTACGATGACAACTCGATTCATCAGTCTGGAATTTCATCATAGAGTTTGGATGTCTCTGGAACAGGATGAGCTGCTAAAAAATCCACTAGTGCTTAACCTTTGACAGACTTTTGTAGAACATATACCATGTCATATTGGGCTAGCAGAATGGCCCATGTAGCCAGCCGAGAATTGAGTGTGCTAGGCTTCTTCATCAGTACCCAAGAGGATTATCTCGGGATATGACATGAATGGTTTGGCCAATGATGTAATGTCGAGTCTTTTGAACAGCAAACATAAGAGCTAGGCATTCTTTTTCGACCGGACTATAACGGTGTTCAGCACCAATCATAGTACGACTGAGATAATAGATAGCTTGTTCATGACCTTTTTGTTCTTTTGGGCAAGTAAAGCACCCAATGAATGGTCCATAGTATGGACATACATTAAGAATGGTATGCCAGAGATTGGTGGTACCAAGACTGGTGGATTCATGAGATATAGCTTTATGTCGTCAAATGCTCGTTGACATTCTTCAGTCCAAATGAAAGATACACCCTTCTTCATTAGTTGAGTAAATGGTCTGCAGCGTCTAGACAGATTCGAAATAAATCTCCTGATGTATGCAAGTCGACCTTAAATCCTCGTAGCTCTTTTAAGTTGCGTGGAGGACGCATCTCTTGAATGGCTTTGATCTTCTCGGGATCCACGTGTATACCCTTAGAGGTAATACGAAGCCGAAAATTTGCCACTAGAGACACCCAAGAATGACTTGGTGGGATTCATTTTGAGTTGATGTTGGCGCATGAGGTTGAAGATAGTTCTCAAGTCTTGGATGTGATCTTCCTTTAGACGACTTTTGACAGCAATATCGTCGACGTAGCATTCGACAGTCTTGCGAAGATGATCTCGAAAGATGGTACTCATAGCTCGTTGGTAAGTTGCACCAGCGTTCTTGAGACCAAATGGCATTACAGTATAGCAGTAGACTCCGCGAGAAGTACGGAAAGAAGTGTGTTTTTCATCTTCAGGATTCATTCGAATCTGATTGTATCCGAGAATCCGTCCATAAAAGATATTCGCTCGAACCCACAGGTGTCGATCATAACATCCGTGATAGGGAGAGGAAATTCATCTTTTGGACATGCTTTTAAGATCCCGAAAGTCAATGCAGACTCGAACTTTACGGTTTTCTTTAGAACTGGGACGACATTGGCTACCCAATCAGGATGCTGCTCTTCTCGAATAAAGCCACAAGCGATGAGCTTCTTGACTTCATCGTCGATTGCATCCATCATTTCTGGCTTGAAGCGCCGTTGTTGTTGTTTGACCGGTTTTGCATTTGGCAGGATGTTCAATTTATGAGTAGCAACTTTAGGATCTAGACCTGGCATGTCTTCATAGCTCCAGCAAAAACGTGAATATATTCTTGAATAAGAAGAACTAATTCTTGATTATCTGCCTCTAGGAGGTTCTTGCTGATGAATATTGGACGAGGTGATCCGCTCTCTCCTACATCAATTTGAATTAATTGATCTTCGTTAGAGGTTCTCTTTGTTCGAATCGGAGTTCCCATTGGGTATCCATTCGTTGAGTCCAAGGATCTGTTTCAGGACATTCTTCAACATCCTCGTCATAGCCTTCGGAAGTTTGACGGAGACCATATTAGAAGATACAGTCAATCGATGAACTTGACCAATGCTGGTGTCAGAATCCCATGATCTGGAATCAGAGTTGGAGCGCTCTTAACTATCGGATTCGGAGGCTGCTGGGGATAATACTAGAGGTGAAGAATATCCGAGACCTCTTTTGGTCTTGCTGTAGTACATCTCTAACTTTTCTTTCGGAACAGCCGTACGGATAGGAGTTCTTCTACCTACCTTACCGTAGTTGAGGCCATTCTTGAAGTCATATCCCTTTCGGATGATGTCTTTTGATTGTTGACTGTAACGACGGAGTTGAAGATGTCCCGTATCATTACTCTTGCTATCATCCGTATAGCTGAATTGTTGTTCCTGTCCTTTACTAAAAAGTATTGGACTCTCGCCTTTCTTTCGAACAGGAACAATACGATATAAATCATTTGGATGTTCGAATAAGACTTCGTTTGAAGAGATTGCACAACTCCCATCGTAAATGATTGAAAGCTATCTAACATATCCAAATAGCACTTAGCATGATAAATGACATCAGTATACTGGAAAGTAGATACTTTTTTATTGATTTGTACATCTGTATTTACAGCATGACCTTTAGCCTTAGCAGGCTTGGTCAGATTGATTACAAGAGGGGGAGAAAAAGAACGTGGAGGAGGATTGGCCTTGTTACAACGGAGGTCAATAACAAGCAGCTCAAAGGAGGTGAGCTCCCTTTTATCCTTGTTATGAGATAAATCAATAACAAGTGGCTCAGAAGAGGTGAGCTGCATTTTTTCCTTGTTACGACGTAAGTCTATAATAAGTGGCTCAGAAGAGGTGAGCTCCTTTTGATCTTAACCTCCATCAGTTTGTTGCTTCTGGACTGGCAAGTGAATAGCCAGTGGTTTAGAGGACTGAGGACGAGAAACACGCCCTTTGACGGGTAAGATGAGGGTGTCATTAGGCACTGCTTCTTGTTCTTCTTCAGTGTCCAGAGACAACACTACCTTCATGAATTCATCCTTGTACATACGAGCATCGTTGCAGTATGCTTCGACGCCTTTGAAAGGATAGAGATCAGCAACCTCCTTTTGAACCTCTCCATTGTCATCAACGTATTTAAAACATTGATGGAGAGTCGAAGGAACAATGTTATGTTCATGCAGGAATGGTCTTCCCAACAGAGCATTATAAGAACAACCATGGTTGTCAATGATGTAGAAGGTTACCTTTGTGAGAAGATTGCCTATTTGGTGTTTCAGGCGAATCTTGTCCAGAGGTTCACTCCTTCCCTGGTTTGAACCCGAGGATGGTGGTGATTGTACTGGAAAGACTATGCACTGGGATCTTCAATGCATCTAACATTGTCTTCGGCATGCTGAGAGCAGACCCTGGATCTATCAGAATACGATCGACTTTCATCGAGTCAACATATCATGTATAGTAGAGAGGACGGTCGTGCCTATTGTCTTCCATCAGCATATCGTCTTGTGTGAAAGTTATGTTTGGAATTAACTCCAACACACTATGACAATGAAGGCAAGAGATAGGCTCTGCTTTTGGCTTCTTTAGGAGGGCTAGACAGGTTTCTGCCTGCAAGAGAGCCTCACTCAGAGTTTCCGAGTCTTTTTGCAGAGGCACAAGAGCTCGAAGATTGACAGCCGGGCCGGTGTATTGGCTAATTGAGCCAAGATATCAAAGTTGTAAGGCTTTTCAAGTCCGAAAGGAGATGACTTCTTCGAAGGTTTGTCGAAGCGGACTTGTTGTTTGCCTTTGTCGGCTACCGTCGGCTTGGGAGGAGTGGGTTCTACAACCGGTGAGGAGGCAGAAGGAATGTCCTCAGTAGAAGCAGGTTGTACTGGAACGGGCTCAGAAGAAGAAGCGGGATTTCCCTGAGCTTCGGGATAATCCTTTAGATAGGCTTTCCCTGATCTGGTGCCCAACAAAATTTCTTCGTCAACTATGGGGTCAAAAGACACCATATTGCAAGTCTTTGTTTACCCTTGGAGCGGTCTTTCTTCTTGGAGGAAGAGGAAAGTTCAAACTTTGAAGCAAGATCCGGATGAATCCACATAATCTTGCCATTGTCAAGAGACAAGGGGACGAGACCTTCACTTCGTAGAGGAGGGAGATTCACAATCTCAAGAGTAGCTTTGGGGATAGGAATGACACCATGCTGTACCATCTGCGGAGGGAAGTCACCGAATTAAACTGAGACCATGTTTGCGGTAACAGTCTTCTCGTCTTGCTGCAGAGTGACAACACCAGCGTTGACCAGCTCTTGGATCTTTCCTTTGAGCACATAACATGCTCGAGTGGGATGCCTAATGAACCTGTAATAGACGCAATACTTGGGATGATCAGTTTTGCCGACCTCATCAGGCTTCTTCGGGTCTGGGAGCTAGAGCTTATTGCTTTTGATCAAGCAATCAAAGATGCTCACGGTGTCATTCTCGTCAAAGGAGTATTCTACTTTCGGACGAGGTTCCCTTGGTGGAGGTGCTGAAGGAGTAGAAGCAGACGTAGGTGGAGCTACGTTGACCGCCAGAGATTCTTTGTTCGTCAAGTTGATATTCAAAAGTTTCCTTTCCCTTGCGGTTGTTTTGGCGATTACCACCACCCGATGTCTGGTGTTCATCCCGGTCGGGGTTAGACATTTGTACCCCTAGCTGCTTGAATTTGTCAGCACTAACTTCAGCTGCTTTAGCGTTGACAATGAAGGATGGCCAATCTTGGAACTGAGTTGATCCCGTACACATGCTGATGATAGGCAAAAGATTTGCCTTGCAGGTGTCTATGGTCACAGCGGCCGAAGTTCCAGGAGGCATTTTCAAAGCTTCCCGGCGAACCTTTCATAAAACTCTCAGCAGTTTTATTGTGTCTTTGTTTGATTTTATTGAGGGCTGACATGGTCATGTCGTTGATCCCCTCATAGAATTATTCCAAGAAGATCTATTTTAGACCAGAGAAGGAAGTGATACAACCATCGGCAAGCTTCTGTACCAATCGTATGCTACTCTCCTAAAGCCGACGAATACTCTGGTAAGAAGAGCGTCATTTGGCTGAAGTTGGACAGTCATTACCTCAAAATGGTTAATGAACTGACTA
>JANAVB010043097.1:7500-31846 GCA_029216955.1 Iris pallida | reverse complement strand
TCCATGTTCTTTGCAAAACGACGCGAATTCATGAGACCTGTACTCCCACCTCGATCACTTCTCAACCTCTTGAGTTGTTGTCCAGTCTGCCGTTTAGCTTCGGCCCTGGACTCTCTGAACTTCTCGAAGGCTTCGTCTTTAGACTTGAGCAAGTAGATGAATGCGTATTTTGTGAAGTCGTCGATGAAGGTTATGAAATACTTCATTCCGGCCTTCGTGGAGAAATGTTTGAAGTCACTGATATCGGAGTGCACCAACTCCAGAAGATCTGTGCTTCGATTGACCCGATGAAAGGGTTTCCTTGTGATCTTCGTCTGAGCGCACACTTCACACTTCTCCACCTTACCCCCACATTTGGAGATAAGTCCTAGACTAGACATTTTGTTAATTCTTTTACAATGAATATGTCCTAGTCTATTATGCCACAACTCAAGAGAATAATCAGAAAATGCAACTGCATTAATGTCATCAAACTGGTTGACAAGCTAAATTTTAAACATTCTTTCGGTTTGATAAGCATTCCCGAAGTATGTTCCCTTCTTGGACATCACCATCTGACCAGCATTGATGTCCATCCTCAAGCCTGCGTTGCAGAGCAGGCTCCCAGAGATCAGGTTCTTGGCAATCGCCGGAACATGCTTCACACCTTGAAGCGTCAGAGTGTTCCCAGAAGTGAGTTTCAGCTCCACAGACCCGATCCCCAGAACTTCAGCTTTGGCCTGGGTCGCCATGACAACCTTCTCAGATATCGGCTGGTATGTGACGAACCATTCCTTGCCAGAACAGACATGGCAAGTCACACCAGTGTCTATCCACCAGTCAGAGTCAACCCCCACAGTTGTGACCTGTGCGATCATAGCAACAATGTTAGAAACCAATGAAACCTTATTAGGCTCACCTTTCTCTGATTGTTTAGGCTTAGATCTGCATTCACTCTTGTAGTGGCCTTTCTTGCCACAATTGTAACAAGTCACGTGGGACTTAGTCTTCTGTTGCTTGAATGAAGGACCCTTCACTTTTAGATTAGTGAAGTCCTTCTTCTTGGGATGAGAAGCCGCCTGCTTCCCCTTGGGATCTCTCGTCTGCACTAGATTGGCTTTAGCCAACTGTTTGGACAGAGTGTCCACCTTCTGTTGGGAACGCATCTTGTCCTCAACATGGATCTCTTGAAGTAGATCTCCCAAGCTAATGTCTAGCTTCTTTCTGAGCATCCTTGCATAGAAGGTACTCCATCCAGCAGGAAGTTTTGAGACGATCCCTCCAACGACAAACTTGTCGGGAAGGGACATCTCTTCGTCTTCCAGTTTCTGACGTAGCTTCAGAAATTCCTTCACCTGTGGCAACATGGACTTCTCGTCCTCAAAGAGCAATTTGTAATATTTTTCAACCACAAACATCTTGCTCCTGTTTCTGTCTTCTTCATACTATTTTTCCATAGAATCCCATATGTCTCTGGCAAGTTCCTTCTTCGAGTAGGATTCTGCTAGGGAATCCTTCATATCCTGAGATTCATATCGCTGATTACTAATTCAATTTTTGCCCAGGTCTTTTTTTTGCTCTATCTGATACTCTTATCCTGAGACATCAGAAGTCCTCTTCACCAAGCAAAGTAAGCCATTTGTATTGATTATTGATTATTATACATATTGCGGTGCTGTTATATCTTCCAAATACAATCCACCAAGAGGTCACAAAAGTAACCGTGTAATACCAATGTTTTCTTCTTTTCTTGTCTAGCATAAATTTCATAAGCAGTGTCCACTTGATACTTTTATTCGATATATCTAATTCTGCTTTTACACACTTTCTATAGGAACAAATGTTGAGGAAGACTGAACTCAAGCAAGAAATACTTGATGCAGAATACTCATTCATATGTAGCAAAATATCACAACTTAAAGATAAGGTATGATATGCAACGCCCTATAGATTTCCCTGCCTCAAAATAACTTTCTTTCATGAATTGTATGAAGCATTCTATATGAACATGTTCTTGTAGTCACTGTCAATTATCAGTGTTAGTTTCATTAAACTACCTAAAGTTTGAGATGGTGGATTTTCACACCATATAGTTAAAGCGAAAATCTGGGTACCCTACGGAAATCTAGTTTTACCATGTCCTATTGTTTAGTAGCAGGGGCGGAGGGTGGGCTGGGCTACCCCGGGCTATAGCACGGGGTCCAAAAAAAAAAAAATTTAAGTAGGCCCATGCGGCCATAACAGCCCTGGCCATATAGTCAACTCAAGCAGCAACCAGCAAGAAGTAAAGCCATGCCCCTCTTTTCTAAAAAAAAACCATACCCCTCTTTTCCTCCCGAGTCCCGACCATTCCCCTCTTTCCTCCCGAGAAAAATCATCAATAACCCCCAAAAAAAATCCAAATATTCACCAAAAAATTAGAGAGATGAATCAGATGATGGTCCTGCGAACTGGTAGCTCCCTATCTTTCCTTTATTTTGGATCAAAATTTTAGGGTTTCATTTAATTTCGATCTGATTTTTTTTCTAGGTTTTCTTGTGAGGACAACGGCGATTTAATTTGTACTTAATTATCCTCGTGTCCTCCACGCTGAGACAGGTGCACGGGTACGCAGAGGCCAGAGGCTCCTTCAAGCTCTTAAGGACCCGAAGGTGAAGGTCCTTCTTTTTCTTCTTTTTTCTGTTATAGTCTCCCTGTCTGGGTGGATAGTGTATGTCAGTATGTGCTAATTTTATGTATCAATGTGCTAAAGTTTTATGTGATAAATTCTCTAATAGGTTATACACTATAAAGTCTATAATGGAAACTCAAGGAAACAAGAAAGGAAAAAATATTTTTTCGTTCTTTAAACCGAGGGACGCCAATCTTGATATCCCAGATAGTATCGACCAACATTCTTCCAAAGTTCAAAGAGTTGAAATTGATCTTAGTTCTCTTGAACGTGATCCGGGTATTCGTATTCCGATATGGCAACATCCTGTCAACCAAATAAATGAAATCAGACGGGCTTATATAAAAATGGGGCCATATCAACCTAATTTGCATGTGTACCCGCGATCCGAATCAGGACAGCAATATCGTCGGTTTCAAAGTTCTTGGTTTAAGCAATTTTCATGGTTAGAATATTCTCCTTCGAAGGATGCTGCATTTTGCTTTGCGTGTTTTCTTTTTGAAAACAAAAAGGCTCGTTATCCTGCATTTACTACTGAGGGATTTAGAAGCTGGAAAGGAGTAAATGACGGAAATAGTTGTTCATTGTTGATGCATATGGGAGGTCCTACTTCACCACATAATAATGCTGTTCGTTCTATTGATACTTTGATGAATGTTACTCAGCATATCGATAAAGTGATGAATGCGCAAACTTCAGGAGAGGTTCAAAAAAACCGATTGCGTCTTATGGCAACAATTGAGAGCATTCGATGGCTTAGTATGCAAGCATGTGCTCTTCGTGGTCCTTATTCTGAGCTCGGCTTTGGAACCTAGAGACAACTTTAAGTTGTTTTAAGTTGATCACATTTGCAGTCTTGCAGAGAAATTTTATCCTAGTGATTTCTGTGAACATGAAATGCATTACTTGAGAAGTCAGTTGGAGCATTATAAGGTTGACATACTTCGTCATCAGAAGTTTCAAAATATATCAACCATTTCTGAGTTATGTCAAAGATTAGCTGAAACAAACAAGTCAGAACACGACAATCTGATTGATAGGTTGATACGTCTCGTTTTAACTCTCCCTATTTCCACTGCCACAACGGAACGGTCATTCTCAGCTATGAAGCATGTTAAATCTGCTCTTCGCAATAAAATGGAAGAGGAGTTCTTAGCAGATTATTTGATTGTCTACATCGATCGAGAACTTGCTGAAAGTATCGATTCTGATTCGGTCATTGATGAATTCTACTCTCTGAAGCATCGTAGAGCGCAACTTCAATAGCTTTAATGGTATGTATTTTTTTTTTTTGCTTTTGGTTCGATAAACTTGAGTTTGAAAATAATTTGGATATTGATATGATGCATATTTATGTAGATTTTGTGCTACTAATGCTGCTACCTTAATGGCCCTTGTGGATGTGCCTCCAAAAGAGATGGAAATCATATCAGTATTCTGGTGTATTTTGGAGGCTTGGATATTTTCATCTCTTATGTTGTACTCTGGATGGACATGTATTCTGGTGTATTTTGGAGGCTTGGACATTTTCAGCTTTATGAAATGTACTCTGGACATGTATCTCTTATGAAATGTACTGTGGTCTGTGGTTGTTGCTCAGCAGACTTCTAGAGGAAAAAAAAACTCTCCAAATGGTTGTGAACTATGAATGTAGCCATTAGGCCCTTATACTTTGCCAAACGAACCATGAAGGGCATGCCAACTTTTGATAGTTTGCTTAAAATTCCTTCTGAACCTCTATATGAGATGCTAGCAGCAACATTATAGACGTTTCTCTGATCAATTTGCAAGTTACTGCAAAATGTTGATGAATTATTTCAGAATATATCAGAATTCATTTCATGCCCTACTACAATTTTTTTCAGGTTTTAGTCTCGTTAGCCATGCTTCTCTCTTACCTTGTCTACTTAAGACTATATATTTCATGCCCTACTACAATTTTTTTCAGAGCCTGCATTTCTAAGGTTGTATGTAGAAGGCTTTATATTACATATTTAATGGTTGTGCTCTGAACTGCAAAATGTTAGTCAATTGTTGATTCACTCGTAAAATTGTTTATTATGCACCGATGACGGTAAACAAAAACCTACTAATCCTAGAATTTCCTTCTGAGATTGGTAACAGACTTATTTGAATATATATGACAGTATCTGATAGAACTGAAGTTATTTATATTCTCTAAGGCACATAGAGAAAAGTAATTACTGCAAACAAACCATTGAACTTCTCTCTTTTTTTAATAGAATTTATCCACAAAGTGCTCTCTATGCCAGTTATTGTATATTTGCCTCTATTTTCTGAAATATCCTCGTTTACTTGGAGTCTGGAAGAAGTGGCACAAATTAGACATGCCCAGGTCTGATACTCTAATTCAATTTTTGCAAATTCACTTTCTGATTATACACTTTCTGATACTCTTATCCTGAGATTCATATCCTGAGATTCATATCGCTGATTACTAATTCAATTTTTGCCCAGGTCTTTTTTTTTGCTCTGTCTGATACTCTTATCCTGAGACATCAGAAGTCCTCTTCACCAAGCAAAGTAAGCCATTTGTATTGATTATTGATTATTATACATATTGTGATGCTGTTATATCTTCCAAATACAATCCACCAAGAGGTCACAAAAGTAACCGTGTAATACCAATGTTTTCTTCTTTTCTTGTCTAGCATAAATTTCATAAGCAGTGCCCTCTTAATACTTTTATTCGATATATCTAATTCTGCTTTTACACACTTTCTATAGGAACAAATGTTGAGGAAGACTGAACTCGAGCAAGAAATACTTGATGCAGAATACTCATTCATATGTAGCAAAATATCACAACTTAAGATAAGGTATGATATGCAACGCCCTATAGATTTCCCTGCCTCAAAATAACTTTCTTTCATGAATTGTATGAAGCATTCTATATGAACATGTTCTTGTAGTCACTGTCAATTATCATAGTGTTAGTTTCATTAAACTACCTAAAGTTTGAGATGGTGGTTTTTCACACCATATAGTTAAAGCGAAAATCTGGGTACCCTACGGAAATCTAGTTTTGCCATGTCCTATTGTTTAGTAGCAGGGGCGGAGGGTGGGTGGGCTACCCCGGGCTACAGCCCGGGTCAAAAAAAAAAAAAAAATTTAAGTAGGCCCATGCGGCCATAACAGCCCTGGCCATATAGTCAACTCAAGCAGCAACCAGCAAGAAGTAAAGCCATGCCCCTCTTTTCTTAAAAAAAAAACCATATCCCTCTTTTCCTCCCGAGTCCCGACCATTCCCCTCTTTCCTTCCGGAAAAAATCATCAATAACCCCCAAAAAAAATCCAAATATTCACCAAAAAATTAGAGAGATGAATCAGATGATGGTCCTGCGAACTGGTAGCTCCCTATCTTTCCTTTATTTTGGATCAAAATTTTAGGGTTTTATTTAATTTCGATCTGATTTTTTTTTTCTAGGTTTTCTTGTGAGGACAACGGCGATTTAATTAGTACTTAATTTTCCTCGTGTCCTCCACGCTGAGACGGGCGCACGGGTATGATATGCAACGCCCTATAGATTTCCCTGCCTCAAAATAAATTTCTTTCATGAATTGTATGAAGCATTCTATATGAACATGTTCTTCTAGTCACTGTCAATTATCATAGTGTTAGTTTCATTAAACTACCTAAAGTTTGAGATGGTGGTTTTTCACACCATATAGTTAAAGCGAAAATCTGGGTACCCTTCGGAAATCTAGTTTTGCCATGTCCATTTGTTTAGTAGTAGTTTTTTTTTTTAAGCCAGTAAGCTATCACAATTCATTTTTCATTCCATGCTCTTAGTCCCCCCCTTAAAAAATTTTCTGGCTCCGCCCTTGATCTCATCTATACATAGTCTATACTTGTCCAGAAATTTTCTACTACTACACATTTGAATTATTTTATCACTATTTTTAAAAATTGGTTATTTGGATGGATTTTTGTAATTATTGGTGGGAAAAAAAAATCAACTTTTAACTCTTTAATTTTTTAGTATAATATTTATCTTCCTATTTATTGGTATTCTATTGGTTGGTATATAAATGATCAAATGACTAAATAATTACCCATTAAATCCTGTTAAGTCCTATTAAATCTTATTAATTTCAGGTTCTATCCTGGAATAGCTGCACCCTGGTGTCCTTTGGCGTGCTCGACTTACTATAGAAGAAGGCCGATATCTCTGGATTCTGATCATATTTCTACAACTGGAAATTGCTGAGAAACCCAATTTCGGGGTGGACTTTTATGAAATGTCCACCCGCTGCATAAGTTTTATGAAATACCCAGAATTAAGTATTTTCACGTTAAATATTCCAAGATTCCCTTTTAGATGCCACCCGCTGGGAAATGCTATTTTTATAATACCGAAACTACCCCTCCGCGCGAATTGGTCATCTATATGTATTTGAATTCAAAAAACTCAGATCTGGATTGCGATTTTCGTCTTCTTCTTCTTCACGGGAAATCTGAATTCCATTGCTCTCATATTCAGCAGAGATCGCAAAAATCGTTCGTAGTTTGGTGTGTTTTTCTTCAGTCGAACTCAGATCATCGCTCGTCATCATCATCACCATCATCATCATCTTCATCGTAGAGACATTTGAAGTTTTTCAACGTTAGGTCAATTGTGGAGAGAAGATCTTTCTTCTTCTTTTCCATAAGAATTATCATCGTTTTGAAAGAAGAACGAAACTCTTTATTCATGAAAAAACTAAATTAACGTTTTAACACTGTAAATGACCATTCTCCGTGTAAACTAACACGGAGAATGCCATTCTCCGTTTTATTTAAAACGGAGAATGCCGTTCTCCGTGTTTCTAACACGGAGAATGACCATTCTCCTGCGTTTTAACACTGGAATGACCATTCTTCGTCTTAATTAGGACGGAGAATGACCATTCTCCGTCTTAATTAAGACGGAGAATGCCATTCTCCGTTTTATTTAACACGGAGAATGACATTCTCCATTTTATTTAATACGGAGAATGTCATTCTCCGTGTTTCTAACACGGAGAATGGTCATTCTCCTGCGTTTTAACACTGGTATGACCATTCTCCGTGATAAATTACACGGAGAATGACATTCTCCGTGTAAATTAAGACGGAGAATGGTCATTCTCCGTGTAAATTAAGACGGAGAATGGTCATTCTCAGTTTAATTTAGCACGGAGAATGTCCATTCTCCATCTTAATTAGGACGGAGAATGCCATTCTCCGTTTTATTTAACACGGAGAATGGCATTCTCCGTGTTTCTAACACGGAGAATGGTCATTCTCCTGCATTTTAACACTGGAATGACCATTCTCCGTGTAAATTAAGACGGAGAATGTCATTCTCCGTGTTATTAACACGGAGAATGGTCATTCTCCGTGTAAATTAAGACGGAGAATGCCATTCTCGGTGTTACTAATACGGAGAATGACCACCCTCATGCGAAAATTAACATTTTTCGTGTTCTAAACGGAGAATGGCCATTCTCCTGCATTTTATGGTCAGTTGAAACTTTGGAGGGCCATAACTTTTGACTGGGAGGTCGAAACGAGGTTCCGTTTGTCGCAAAATGAGCGTATCGTCGAGGAGACTGAAAGTAACAATTTTATTGTTAGACGGCCTTCCGAAATTTTAGAATCGCAAAAAAATGATGTTTGGACCTCCGTTTTAGCACTTTTGCCGTTCGTCCCGGTCTTTCCGAAATTTTTCGACGAGTTTTTAAAGATTTTTGAGGAGAAAACCTAGATTCGAAAGTGAGCAGCGTATGGAAGAAGATGGAGTATTGAAACGTTTTTTTAAGAGCAGTTTTGTGGGTGTTTCCAATAAATTAAAAGGAAGGGCAAAAGGGTCATTTGGAATCCGCTTTGGATAAGTTTCTCTAATTCTGGGCACGCGATGAAAGTTTTTTTAGCGGTGGGTTTTACATAAAACTTTTTTAGTTTTTGGGCATTTCATAAATCTTCCCTTTCTACAAATTGTTTATTTGAAGAAATTTCCTCTTGTATTTTGTCTCATAGCTGTCACGATATGAGTAACAATTGTCTTACAGATTAATATATGTGCCTTTTCACATTCGGAAAAACAAAACAAAAAACAAAGAAACAAAAAAAAAAAAAACTTGTAAGGCTAACCAAATTTGCACTCAATAAAAAAAAATTGATGCCCAAGTCTGGGAGAAATTATTAGATGGTTCCGACTTACTACCTGGCTATGGTGAATGGTGAGCTCGGACAATGGGCTTTTGACATTTGGCAACAAAAAAAAAAATATTAACTCACTTTAGTTTTAATCTAAAAAAATCAGTTCTCTATAATGATTTTGAAGAAAAATAACCAAATATTTTTTTGATTTTATGCAAGTGGATTTATTTTATTTTTTTCTTCTATATTTTATTCTATATTTTTAAATATTTTTTTTGCCAAATGTCAAAAATTCATTGGCCGGGCTCACCATTCACTATAGCCTGGTGGTGGGCCGGGACCATCTAATAATTTCTCCAAGTTTGGGACGTATTTATTTAACGCCCAAATTTGGAGTGTAAGAGGTTCCATTTTGTGAATTTTGTAAATTTTGTTCTTTTTGCACAATACTTTGAGATCGTATGCAATTCTCTATAAAAGAAGAAAAGAAAATTATTTTATGTACCTCCAAAATTACATCCCTACATGTACCTCTGCCACATGTCCCTCTCCTATTCTCTCGTGTCTTCCCCCAAATCACTCTCATATTTACTTTATGGGGACATGGAGTGATGAAATGTTTGGAGATACATATAGCATTGCTCAAAAGAAAAGTTCATTAAAAAAAAAGTGAGTTCTAACTGAGCTGATACAAATTTCAAAAAAGAATAAGAAAAATAGTAACCAGATTGAGCTTACTGCTGCAATTTCTTGCTGAGATTGTGCAGCAGTTTCTTTGGGGAGATCAAACTTTCAATGTAGACATCCCAACCAATCGAGGAAGTCGAAGACCAATGGATCATACGCGATGTCTTGTTGCACCTCCTGCTCTTAAGAGCGCGACAACAAATCTTCCCTATATGATGTCGGCCATCACTACACAAAACCAACCTTAACAAATCAACATCCCCGTCCTTGATGGCCAGAAGCTTCCTCTCAATACAAAGATACGGACGCAGGCCGTGTCAGTGTCCGTCGACGTAGAAGCTCCACGCCTTGGTCCACCCGCGGCTCGCGTAGTCCTCCAGCATCCACACCTCGACGCGACCGAGGATCACCGGATACCGGAACCCGACGTAGATGTGGCCTCCCCACTCCTTGACGTCCACGTAGAGAAAATCGCAGTGGGGAGTCGAAACCGGGGGCATCGGTACGAACGGTCCGAACCTCTCCTTCTCGACATCGAACGCGACGATGAACTTCTCGTCGTGGTCCCGCCTGTATGCACCCCAGTGTAGGACTCGGTGTAGGCGGACCGGAGGACCCGCGTACAAATATTCATTCGGCATCCGCAGCTCCGAGCCGGACCGCCACTCCCGATCGCCCAGAGTGAGGACGTAAGCGTAACCGACGCCCGTAGAAAGGACTATTATGACCAGCTTGTGCGTTCCGGCGGACGCGTCGAACCCCAGCCCTACGGAGAGGAGACGACGGTCGAGCTCTAGATGACCGTCGTATGAATTCGGAAGCTTCGACACTTCTCGGGTGGTGGGGTTCAGCAGGTGGAAGTCCGACCCGAGACCGTCGGATCGACACGCGCAGGCCAGCCCGTCTACGGAGTTCGACAGCCTGTGGTCCGGGAGGGCCTCCGCGTCGAAGGACCTGTCATCTTCGACTCTATCCGCCTCCGCGTCGAGGTCGCGGACCGCGACCCTCCCTCTGACGACCTCGTCGACGATCATAGGCTGGGCTGACGCGTGCTTGTGCTGCATGGCGAGGAAGTGGTTGGCGTTGTCGTCGCCGTCGTTTTTGTCGCCGCAGGTTACGGAGTGCCATTGCTTGTTGACGCACCGGAACCTCGCGATCGACCTCACCGGGAGTCTGGACAGTACGTTGACTATAACGTCCATGGGCAAGAACAATGTTGCTCGTTTCTTCTTCTTCTTCTCACGTTGATGCTGCTCCATGTCTCCAACTTCTCTGCCGCTGCTGTATTAGAAAATTGAAATTAGGGTTAGGTTTCATGCGCTGAGTTCCAAGAGAATATATATATATATATATATATATATATATATATATATATATATATATATATATATATATATATATATATATATATGTGTGGATGAGAGCCCAATCATCTCTAAAATATGGATGTTAGTACGCTTCCTATTAAAAGAATTCTATATATGGCCCATATAACGATTATGTGTAATTATTGGATGCTGCTACTTGGCCCGCAGGTACGTGGCAATCTTCCATTGGCAGGACGCCGACGTGGATCCCATGAAAATAGGGGGAAAGCCAATGGGTGAGTGCCACGCAGGCGGGTGGGCTGGCGTGCCTGCACACAAGTTAGCATTTTCCATAATTTGTGATGAAGTGGTTAGTATGGTAAGTTTGTATATTGAGGTCTATAAATTGATTCTTGTTGGCAACAGTAATTTTTTTAAATTTTACGTTTAAAGTTTTTTTTATTATTATTATGTATGAAAGTCCAATTTTGGAAGGACGCTTCGGACCTCTATGAGGTTACAAAAATTTTAGGTGTTCGGCACAACGGTAACCGTCGAACATATTGTCCCAATAGTCAATGGATGGACCATTTTTTCATGACAATTTTTCCATGCCCAGAGCATAACAGGTCTACTGGTAGGAGGAAGTAGTGGCCCAGGAAGGAATGGGCTTGGGCTGGATTGTGAATTAGGTTGTTTCAGTTTCTTAGGGCCTAGATTTGTCATTGTGGATTGGACCCAAGAAAAGGTCTGACAAATCTTTCTTAATGCTTTTGAGTTAGGAAGACAATTATTGAGTTGAGCATCTAACTACTACTTATCTAGTATAATTCTCTTCCTTTCTCTTAACCAAATTTGTTGGGTCATGAGACAAATCAATCCTACTGGCAACCGACTCGAGAATGATTTGGGTCAGATAAGATCAGGTCAAACTCGAACTCAGACTCAGACTCCTGTTAGGTGAGTACCCAAGTCCTATTACATTCGTAAATTCGAAGTTTTTATTTAAACCACTTTGAGTAGAGATAGTTTCTTCAAGCAAATTAAGTCAAGTCATAACGAAAAATATTGTCAATTCTACAAAAGATTGGATCTTAAGAGAGAGGTTCAACAATCATATAAATTGGTCTATTCTAATATATGTTTAAGAGTTTGTATCTTGTTTTTAATAGTTTTTTTTTCTCTTAAAAGAAGAAAAAAAAAAAGGGGGGGGGGGGGGGGGGGGGGGGGGGGGGGGGGGGGGGAAGGGGGAAGGGGGGAGAGAGAGAAATAAGTTCCATGTGTGCTAATATTAATAAACAAAAATATAAATTACCATGCACTCAAGTTGTATCCCTATGTCCTCATCCCCGGATCAGACATTTGATAATGGGTGCCCATACAAAACTTTTTTTTAATAAAAGGTTGGTTTATATCCATGCATTTTTCGAAATTGGCTATTCGGGTACATCAGAAAATCTATTTTACTTTTGGATTTGTACATCCAAAAAAGTGTGAAAACTATTTCTTATCTGCTAAAAGTGAAATACGTAGGTAAAGATACAACAACACAAACACGATACATATTAGAAAGATCTGTCCTAATAAAAATCCAAATTTTAACATTAATAAAATTAATTTATTAACTAGATTTCAATTAATTATTAACTAATTAGTTATTATCTATGTGAAAAAAAATTAGAAAAATAAAAAAACATAAACCCAACTACTCTTGCAACTTTGGGATATAAAAAGAGGATGTAGATGCATAAAATATTTGTCTTTTATTGCAAGCGACAAAATACGGAGAGTAATTATTACTTCCACTTTTACATACACATATCTAGTCAGCTATCAAACACTGAAAATATTTCAAATTTTCTCAAATCCAGTTTATTGTTCCACTTTCCATCCACGTGCACCTTACCAAACAATTCCGTAGAAAGGAAAAGTCCTTATATAAATATTATGTAATATATGGGTTCGAGGCAGGGCTGACACTGGCCCAAGACAGTCAACGTGACTGTCTAGAGCCCACGGACAAGGAGGGCCTAAAAAATCAGTTTAAACGTAAATATATTAATAATCTTGTAGCTAAAATAAAACTAGTATGTACCATGAGCCTCCCTTAACACACAATAATTATAATGTAGTGATTATTTGTTAGACTTGAATACTAAAGGCCTTTAGTTTAGGGGTGTGCATCGGTCGGTGGTCGACCTATTTGGTCACAACCGAAGTCGAACCGAAGCTAGTCGGTTTAAAAATAATCAAAATCGAACCAAACCAACCAATTGGTCAGTTCGATTTTGAAACCGACCGACTTGGTTCGGTTTTGAAACCGACCGGTTCGACTTGGTCGGTTTTGATCACAGGAAAAAATGGACTGCCATTAATTTAGATATGTTGCTTATTTTGTGGTGTGGAATTTCAGTCAATTACATGAAAAAAATGGACTTGATCTGATTTGGAAGTAACATTGTCAATCACAGGAAAAAAATAGACTACCATCAACTTTTGTGTGGTCTTGTATGGCTAATTTATTAACTACTGTGGAACTTCAATTGGAAAAAAAAAAGCAACAACCGCTGCCAAACAACCACCCCTAGCATAAACCATTCAATTTCAAATTTCAACAGTCAGTACAATGAAGAAGATGAATATTGTGGAATGAGAGTGACATATGTCATAATCACCATACATGAAAATATGCACAACAATTATACATAAGAATGAGAAGAAAAGTTTTCACTTTTCTTTTCATTCACTGTTGCTTAGTCCCAATTATTAACACTAGCCTAGTAGTCTCGGTATCCCCCACCAACCAACCGGTCCAAACCCAACCTAATAATCTAACACTCATATAGGGTTTGGTTCGGTTCAGTTTTAATCGATTTTGGAATAATGAAACCTTGAACCGAACTAAACCGATCGGTTTTAAAAAATGTGTAGTCGAACCAAACCGATCGAACCATCGGTTCGGTTAAAAATCGATCGATTCGGTTTGGTTCGGTTCGATTTGATCAGTTTGACTTAAATGTGCACAGCCCTACTTTATGTAATGCCCCGCTCCGCACGGCACATTACGCTAAAGCGTTGACTCAACGAGTCACGTTGATACAAGGAAATGTATCGATGCAAAATGATACGAAAGTTAAGTTGTCCCGAGCAACGCATCAAACTAAGTCGATGCGAAGAGTTACCTTGTCCCGAAAGAATGCATCGAGTTGAATCGATGCGAAGTGCCGCGTTGTCCCGAAGGATGAGTGCGTTGAATCGGCTCGAAGATTCTAAGAAATCGAATCGACCAAGGCGCAAGTCCGAATCGATGCAAGTATTGATTTTAGTTGGTTTCGTGTGCAGGTTATACTTTGACAGAAAAATATTAGAGGTCGATCTTTTGCAATATTTAGTAAGGGGTCCGCGAAATCAAATCGTCGCCTTGCGACGGGCTAAGACTTGGGCACGCTAAGGCAAATCGGACGTATAACTCAATGAGGCACGAAGTGCTCGAATGGCTAAGTCAGGAGAGTGGCCGTGCAACAAAGTTAGGGAATCGAACCGCATCGGCTCGGCAAAACGACGAAGGCGTATCGACTCAAGGTGGGAGGATTGACTTCTTTTTACTCCTTCATTCGATAAGTCAAATATATCATTGTATGCTAAGTTAACCTATCGACGCCACGAGCGTGGCCGATCGGAGATAAAATCATAGTGTGAGTCGAACACTAAGTTAGAACAATTGAAATGAAACGCGCATCAATATGCACGAGTCGCTATGGGACATTGGATATCGCTAAGGCGAGCGCCTCGGTGTGCAAGCCGTAAGAACATGGGATAACTGTAATCGGCGAGTGCCTTAGTGCACGAACCATACCGTGCCTTTGCTGCACGAGTTAGACGGCTAGAACATTGAAAGACAATAGGCGAGCGCCCTAGCGCGCAAGCCCCGAACATTGAATGCTAAGTTACAGAACATGGATATACGGTCGAAACGTGCCTACGTGCATGGGATAATAAAAGATGGCTTCGTTGCGAGAGAATACAGTTGTGGCATGAATGTGGCGGAACTGTCGGATATGACATGGTGCCTCGAAAGGTGTTCAAGACCCTCGGGTCGTTCGGTTGACGAGCATTGAGTTGAGGCACGATGCCATTGAAGTATTGAAACGAAGTATGAAATGTAAGAACACAGAAAGCTAACGAAAGAGATGCGAGATGATAAGTCTTGAGTCTCGGACCCAAGACTATGTTTGGTTGTTTGAATTTGATTACTTGAATGATAGGGCGTTGCATGGTCGATTGGAATGGGCTCTAGATTAAATTGTGATAATAGCCCGTGCACGGGTATTTCCCCCAAAACGGTTAAATGCCGGAGAAGCACCCCGGAACCGATTGGCCGTGGAGGGATTCGAATAATCTTTATAGGCGCACATCCTTAAACAAGATAGGAAAAGCCGCAAATGATGGTATGCAATGGAAACGTTTTGGTTGTTGGGATGTGACCCAACCCGTGAAACGCCGGGCAGCCCGACCAAATAGAGAGAAAAGAAGGAGAGAAAAGAAAGGAACTCCTTTAGTCCATTCCGGCGCGAATACGCCAACGGCCCTCATATAGTTAAGGAATGATGGATTGAAAGTGTAGGCGCATATGCGTCCCGTATAGAGATCCTGCTTAGAGATGCACAATAACATGACAGGGAAGGATTACGGCGTATTCATTGCATCGGTGCAAGGGCGAGTGCGTCGACTTGGTAAGTCGTGCCACGAATCAAACACGAGATTGCTTGTTTTGCTTGCCTATTCAATTCGATAACATGATGCTATGATAACATGCTTTACGCTTTCGAAGATGCCATAAAATTGACCCTAAGGAGGACATAGCAAGATCATAAGCTAAGTTGCATGATTCAATATAAATATTAAAATGTCGGTTTGGAAAGATGATCTTTGCTTCAGTACATGCGAGGACGAACGTACTGATCCCCCACCAGCTTCATGCAGGGTGCAGGGAATGGATTGCTCGAGGCGAAGCATTGCTTGAACGTGTTAAGGCTTGGAATGCCGAAGCGCATTGAAGCGTGCTATCGTATTGACGCTCGGACTACGCAGCTGGATTGATGCGGCGAGATATAGAAGGCATGATGTATGGAACGGTGAAATCCTTTGTGGACAAGAGAGAACCTGAGTGTTGTAGCCAATCTGGCATATATATTGTTAGGCTATCGAAAGCCATTGTAATCTCAGTTTCAGATATCAATAAAGAGAATGTTTCGTATACTCTGTTTTCTTTCGTTGTTAATATCGAATCAAAAGATAACCATTTGAGAACTTGTCATCTTGCCTTGCACGAGCGCAACTCCAGGCTCGTGCGGCATCACGCCCCTGCGAGGACGATGATTCGGGTAATTCCGGGTCGGGGCATGACAAATTGGTATCAAAGCTCTAGGCTCAATTTCCTCTGGACGCTCGCTTCATTACAATTCGAAAAGTTGCACACCACCACTTGATATCACTCTTGACTCTACTCGATGCCGCACTGGATGTTCCATACAATAAGTCTAATACAAATCGTATAATTTTGCCGCATGTTTTGAAAATTACACGATGTTTGCTAAGAAAGTCGCGAGGGGTATATTGCATTGAATGCAAACGAGCCGTAAAAATGTTAGTTGCTGCAAGCGCAACAAATTTTGAAATACGATTTGAGATGTTGTCGCAAAGTAACATGTTGAATGAGAAATAAAAGGATGCACGAAGTGCAGCGACTTAATGTGAATATGCGTTGAAATGAAAGTGAGAAGTGATAAGCCAATACCGAATGTGTTAAAACGGATTGTGCATTGACTTGGAAAGTCGAGAGTAATTCGTTGCACGAGGTGCGGTAAATATCGGAAATGATCGTTGTACGATGTGCAACGCGTATTGAAAGTAAAAATTATTGCACGTGGTGCAACGCATATCAAATTAATCGTTGCATGAAGTGCAAAGGAAATTGAAAATGAATCGTTGTACAAAGTGAAATGAAAGTGTCGGAAATAAATCGTAGCAAGATGTGCAATGTGTATCGAAAGTAAAAATTTGTTGCACGGGGTGCAACGCATATCAAATAAATTGTTGCACGAGATGCAACGTAAGGAAAGAATTGAAATCGTAAATCGATAGAACGAATCGTTCGGTTGCACACCAAACTTATGTTGGCAAGCGAGAACATTGACTGAATCTTGTCGAAATTTGATAGAATCGAAGTTACGGTTGTGATCAAGCACAATCACTGCGGAAATCGTGAGTCGGAAGAGAACGTTGGCCTATACTAAGTATAATGCGAGGGAAATGACTTGAGTCCGAGTGGTATATGCCTACCACGTAGGCGATGAATGACTCGATTCCGAGTGGTATATGGTATAGCACTTGTGCGATAAAATTCATCGACGTATTGTGAGAATTGCGAAAGGTTTGTCCGCAACGGACGGAAGAGTACCGAGACTCGATTGAAAAATTTGTATAACGGTATGTTGATGCAAGTATTCTTCGAAAATTGGTTGGGACGATAAGGCGAGACTCGTATCGATGAACGATACGTCGGACGGAAGTTATAAGTTGGTCGGACGATCGAGACTAACGAAATGATTATGCCTTGACGTAATGATCGGATCGACGGGAAAAGAAAACTTGAACTTATAAATGAGTCGCACGACTTGCGATCTCGGTATAAATGTTGGGCGAGACGAATCAAATCGCACGACTTGCAATCTCGATAGAAATGTTGGGCAATGTGAATTGTAATCGAATCGCACGATGTGCGACTTCGGTAAGAAAGTTGGTTGACGTGAAAAACCGTGCCTATGAAATAGTTGGTTAAGTTACGGCGACACTCATTTGAGTACGACTGAAAAACACGCGAAACTTAGAGGGCGAGATCATATAACTCGAGGGCACGATGTTGGATAATCGGTAACTCGGTTACGCGATCAAAGTATAGCGGGATGCGGTTGAATCAGAAAATGAGTTGATGCGTATGGAAAAGTTTGTTGCGAACTTGGATGTATGCGATGCGAGTTAAGTTGACGTTGAAACGGATTCGAAGTCGACCCTCTTGCTATCGAAATTGATATGTTTGCCATTAAAATTGTTTGATGAAAAACTATAACACAACAGAACAGTGTTATAATATAGGACTTAGATGTAGTCCTAGGAGTACACTTTGTTTAATCTGGGTCCTTAGTGCCAATGGAGCGAGTGGTAATGCGTTGACTCCGTTGACGGGCTGACGACGGTTATCGGTTCTCTGTAGGTGTAGATTGCTCTGGGTGCTGGAGCTTGCCGAGAGGAGAAAGACGTTGAATGTCTGTCTCTGCCTCTCTGGGATTCTCTGTATGTTCGCTTGTGGATTCTGTACGTTGTCCGTAAGTGTGTACGGAAGAAAGAAATGATCCCTCTATTTATAGCTGGGCAGGTTGGCTGCTCATGCGCGCATATGTAGGATACGCCGGTACGTGGGGAAGCCACGTGGAGATTGCTGATGGAGGCGCATGGATGATGCGCCCTACTCGAGGGGTTGAATTCTTCATACTGCTGTTGTGAGCCGGCACGTAGCAGAGGAGAAGATCTTTCTGTTGCTGAAATCTTGGATGAGTTGAGTCAAAGGACACGTGTCATCGACTCATGGCTCAGAGATCTCGGATCTGATGGGGGGATAATTTGGTGGGATGCGCCTTGGATTGGGCGCATGATGAGATTTGGCTTGTGACCTTAGGAGTCACGAACCGTTCTGGGCGCATGGCTTTTGAGGTGCATGCGAGCGACTTTTCTTCTGTCTTTCGGGATCAAAGATCAGTCTGGGGTACATGGCTTTTGAGGCGCATGTAAAGCTTCAACTGGAGACTCTTCTTCTGTCTTTAGGGATCAGTGAAGGGTCTGAGGCGCATGGCTTTTAAGGCGCATGCGGATGGTTGGGTGGCCACGTGGCAGTAGCGCGCGGGGTAAAGTCATGATGATGCTGACGTTATGGACGCTTCGTTTTCTGCAAAAGCTGCCAACCGTTCAGACTTGGGGAGGCGTGCTGCTAACTCTGTCAGTTCAGCATTTAATGTTGGTGACATCGATGGACAGCTGAGTGGGCGCATTGGTTGACATTCCACTAGGCGTATGGGGACGTATGGGGGCACATCCTCTGTGATGCGCTCGGTACAGGGCACATCTGTGGGAGGCGCTTGGTGTTGAAGGGGTTGTGATACGCTGTCCAGCTGGCGCATCCGACACGTCTTTAATGATGTGGCTGTTTCGCTTCTCGAGTGCTTTTAAATAGCCGTTTGGCTGAAGTCGAGGCGTCTGGTTCATCCATTTAATGTGAGTTCATTGCACGGAATTCGGAGAGCCATCCACTTGGCGCGTGGGTTTGATCTGCCCGGCCTATAAATAGTGGCATGGAGAGAAGGTTTGCTTTTCGCTCTCTCAGTACCTCTAATATGAACTTGGGTATTCAGGTGCATTTTGTTGACAAAGTGTTCCCGAGGGTGAAGATGAGACGCCATGTCGTCGTTGATGCACTTGAAGGTGACTGTTACATCCAAAAGACGGAGTCGAGGGCTTCTGAGGCAGGCGGAAGGTGCCTGTTGCATCCAAAGATAGAGATGTTCGGGCCTTGTCTCCGTTGTTCCGGAAGAGCCGTAGATCGGAATGGCGGTGCTAGGCTCTTTTTTCCTTCAAAGTGGGTGTCGCCCACTCTGGTTGTGTGAAAGCTGCTCCTTTAGCCGTATTTCGAAGCCTCCCCTGGCCACAGATTTGTGGTGCTCTTCTCTTTCTTGGTTCCAGCCAGAGGGTAAATGCTTGTTTAGTCGAAGCACTTATCAGGTGACCCTGGCTGGAAGAGCGACACATAACTGGGTGCTGAAGGGATGCACATAACTGAGCTGGATGCACATAACTGAGCTGCTGAGGAGATGGTGGGATGCGCTGGTGGAGGCGCATGGTATCTGCTGCGCCTAACTGGCGACGCATGGTGACTGCTGCGCCTATCTGGAGGCGCATGGTGGCCGCTGGCTGTAGACTTAGGATCTTTCCTTTGTAGAAATTCTCCTTTGTACAACCTTTTAGACATGTAATAGACTTTTGTATAAATAAAAAGTCCTTCAAATGTCTATACTTATTGACTTTGCTGTGAAGTGTTCTGTCCGAGTTCTGGCGCATGTAGTGTCTGGCGCATGTAGTGTCTGGCGCATGGCTTTCTTGGTTGTGAAATTTCATGCTTCTACAAGACCCCCTTCAAAGTTTTCAAAATATTGAATAATTTTTGGAATACTTTGAACAAGAAGCATGGAGGTCAGGGCGCATGATGGTTGGGCGCATAGATACTGTGCACGTCAGTGCTGGACGCATGCTCCGCTCAGTTAGTGGAAATGATGACGCCTCGGTAACCGAAAAAGATTAATGATGATTTTTTTTTGGTTTTATTTGTGGTTATCTTTTCACAGAACCCGAGGCGACGGCTGAGATCACACATCATCGGTTCACGCGTGCGACCAAGCCTATAAATAGGCAAGAGGTGGAGAGAGAGAGTTCTTCTTGTCCTGCTTTTGCTTTCTTTAGAGTTCTTCTTCAAAAAACCCTAACTTTTCTTCTCTCAAAGAAATGGCTCCCAAGACTCCTCGCGGCGGTGCTGGCAAGGGAAAGGAGCCGGTGGAGTATGCCGAGGGGGATGCCCTGTCACCATTGTGACTCCGGCCGACGTTCGCCCTGCTGGGAGGGTGGGTGTCGGCAGTGATGGACGCCAAGGGGAGCTTTGCGACGGCAAGAACTGGCATTGCCTCATATCAACTTGATCCGTGTTCATCCGGGCCACGAGTATGGCCGACATTCTGGAAGCCACGGTGGCTGAGTTGGACAGCGGCTTTCGAATTTGGGCGCATCCAGCGGAATGACCTCTCCGTCCTGATAGATGCGAAGAAGGAGAAGTTGCTCGCCGAGACCGTATCTTCCTACCAGGCCACTGTGAGTGTCTGGGAACGCGAAGTATCTGAGACGAAGCTGCAGTGGAGCGGTTATCTCAGTCTAACGGGAGACAGTGGAGAGCGAGCTGCATTTGACGCAAATATCGCGGAGATTGACGCGCAGATGCGCCGCCTTGAGGATCAGCGGGCCTGACTCCTATCGGACGCTGAACGTGTCCAGGCTGAAACGTAGCATTCAGAAGGAGGAAGCAGCTTTCACTCTCCGAGCTTTTACCTGGCTCAGCAGAGACAGTAGCTTGATGAGAAGCACGAGAATAAAACTTCTGCTGAGGCTGTCGAAGCGATGCGTCAAGAAGCTGAACGTCGAGTCTTGGCGACTGTGGAGGCTCGGGTGGCAGACTTGAAATGCCGAATTGTAGAGCTTTCCGCCAACCCTGGGGATATTTAGGGCTTGTAGTCTACTTTTTGTATTTTTGCAACTCTTGCTGGGGATAGTGTAATCCTTTACTCTCCTTTTCTTAGAAATAAAGAAGTACATATTTTCTGCGATGTATTCATTTTTGCTTGTCATGAACTTAATGATTTGTGGGACCTTATCTTTGCGTACCTTGATTTTAGATACAGATAATAAGTTAAAGGACCCAATGTATTTGCTCAGAGGTAATGTGGACGTGGCAAATATGGGGTTCAAATGATAGAATCTTCCTGCTCAGAGGTGTTATGAACGTGGTAGAAATGATTCCGGGAGATGCACGGAACTACTCAGAGGTAATATGGACATGGAAGTTCTGCGATCGATGTACGGCAACGCGGGGGTTGTCTGTACGGGATGTTTACTCAGAGGTAATGTGGACGTGGTAAACATGAAGGGTAGCGCGGCTTACGTAGTGTAAGATTCCGCTTTGTAGGGTGTAGAGGAACAACTCAGAGGTGATGTGGACGTGGTTGTCTTTCTACTGAAGGATGCTACGGAACAGCTGGGTTCCAGAAGCGTATGGTTTTGTTGGAAGGGAATTGTCTGTGAATCCTGATGATCGGGTCCATAGATCCCCTTGTGGAAGCACATATTTGAAAGATGTCAAGAGTAGTACTTCTTCAGGAACTTGCCGTTGATGGACATCATGAACAAGTCCCCATTGGGTTTGGCGAGGCGATAAGCACCGTTTGAGTATACGTCTCAATGATGAAAGGTCCTTCCCACTGGGCTCGAACTTTCCTGGTGTCTTGTGAGTTAACACCATTGGCCTTCTGACTGCTAGAACTAGGTCGCTAACTTGGAAAGTCCTTTGTTCTTGTTGAAAGCCTGTGATATACGGGCTTGGTAGAGTCGATGCGTTGTTGAGCCAGGAGACGCTTCTCATCGAGTGCCTCCAGTTTCGCAGACGACGACGTTGATGTCCTCTTCTGTGAGTTTATTATTATTGCTACGCGGGAGTGAGGGTATCTGGATCTCGAGAGGCAGTACCGCTTCGCTTCCGTAGACAGAGAGAATGGTGTGTTGCCTGTTGGGGTCCGTACCGTTGTGCGGTAGGCCCAAAGGCATTCGCCAAGTTTTCGTCCCAGTCACGTTATTGGATGACACGACTTTTTTGAGCAGCCTAACGATAGTCTTGTTGAACGCCTCGGCCAATCCGTTTGCTGCCGGATTGTAGGCGGTTGATGCCACGTTTTGAATACGATTTTGTCCAGAATCTGCTGAAAACATGCTGATGAACTGAGGACCATTATCGTGGATGATCTCGGGCTACTGCTTATTGGTTGCTGAGGGTTTAGACGGGCCTCCTCAGGGATGGTGCCAGGAGGCACCACCTCGACGGCAGCTTCGCCGGAGGGCGTTCTGTTGTGCACGCGTCTGTACTGGAAGTGCCTCTTCCGTGAGGAAAGGAACGTACGGCAAGACGTGATCTTCCTGCCTTTTGATTGGAGGTAGAGCGTACCTCCGGTTGAGTCACCTCGGAGACGAGGTCGGGGTGAACCCAGAGGACCTCTCCTCGAGATGTGGTGAGTGGGATGAGTCCAGTCGTATTGTCACGGGTAGGTGGCAAGTTCACCACCTCCATTGTCGCCTTAGGGATAGGGACGACGCCATCTTGTGTGGTGGTCGGCGGCAAGATGCCGAACTGAAGTGACACCACATTGGATGACACTGTCTTCTCTTCATAGTCGACGGAGATTACATCGGCATTGATCATGTGCTGGATGTAATTCTTGAGGACGTAGCAGTCCTTGGTCGGGTGTCCGACAAACCGATGGAAGTGACAGTACCTCAGGTTGTCCACTTTTCCGACTTCATCGGGCCGCTTTGGGTCCGGGAGCTTGATCTTGTCACTCTGCTTCAGTATTTCAAAGAGTTGTAGGGTGTCTTCGTCATTGAATGAATACACCTCCTTGGGTCTCGGTGCCAGTGGAGGCTTCTGAGTAGGCGCAGATGCGCCTTTCGAGGAATTAACAGTCAATGCCTGTTTCTCTTTTGCTTCTCGTCCGGAGTTGTTGGCTGCAGACCTTTTCCCCTTATCATCAAAGGCGGGGAAGCTGACACCCAGAAGACGTGCATTGGCCGCCCTTCTTTTCTGCGGCTTCAGCTTCGATGATCAGGGAGCTCCAGTCGGAGGGGGAGTAGAGTTGAGCCAGAGCTTCACTGGCGGCATGTTCATGCTGCAAAAGGAGAGGAGCGCATGTTCTGGCATGCCCGGAGGTAGCCTGAAGCAGGCCTGTCGGAAGCGTTCGATGAACACCCGAACCGTTTCTTTCTCCTTCTGGCGTATCTCTATGAGAGATGCCATCGTCATGTCCTTCCAGCCGTCGTAGAAGCGATCGAGGAAGAGGCACGTCAAGTCGTCGAAGGACGATATAGAATTGTCGGGGAGGCTGCAGTACCAGTCATACGCCACCCCTTTTAGGGCCCCAACAAAGATGCTGGTGAGGAGCGCGTCCTCCTTTGGAAGATGTCCCGTCTGTGACTGGAAATATGTCAGGTACCGACGCGGAGAGTCCTTCCCGTCGTACGACATGAGTGTTTGTGGTTTATACTTTGGGGGATAAACCACCTTGTTCCACGCGAGGGGATAAGGCTGGGGAATGCCCATCTTCTGGCGCTCCTCTTGCTTGTTTTTGGACTCGAAGCGCTCCCGCAAGTCCTTGATCATTTCGACCACATCCTCCGTGGAGCTAGGAGTCGGGGAAGGTGGTACATTCTGGAGTGGAGCGTTTGAGGGCTCCGACGTCCGGGATGCTTCTGTGTCTGAGGGTGCCCATTGAAGGGGTACACTCGACTCCCCATTGGCTCCTGGGTCGAGACCGGTTGAAGGTGTTCTGGTCAAGGCCGACCGGATATCAAACACTGCTTGAGTCAGTGTGCATAGAGGCAGAAAGGGTTTTGAGTCCTCCCTCTAATGAGTCTATGCGCTGGACAATGTCCTGCGGCGGCGCATCAGACTCGGAATCACCCCCAGTCATGTATACTGTCATGACACGGCCGGGAGTGGATGGATTGGTTGAGGCTTCTCTCTCGGCCTCACTTTTATGTGGGGGAGTCACCTCTTCTGGTGTTCCACCTTGGCCACCCCAGCCACATTCTGGAGGTCATTCTCGACGGGTGCATCTGCAAGGGCCTGATTGCCCTCAGCTC
>JANAVB010043097.1:0-2500 GCA_029216955.1 Iris pallida | reverse complement strand
GCAGCTGAGGATGTTGCCCCAGTAGTCTAGGCTAGTTTAGCTAGACAGTCTTTCGGTATTATCTTTTTGTCTCACATTCTGAGTTGTATTTTGAGATGTTGAGATATAGACTCTTAGATTTATTGTATTATGAGTTGACATTCTGGTGTTATGTTATCCTAGACACTTGGACATTTTCATCTATTCTACTGTTCTCTTTGAGTTACTGTCTATCTATCTATCTTTCATTCTTCTACCCTAGATGTGATTGAGATGTATATTGTTATGTCACCTCCATTCGGAGAGTATAAACTGTACAGGTATTTTTATATTGTTAGATGATTGACCTAGGACAGCGTTCTACCGCCGACACTGCGGCGTAGGCTGGACGTACCCACTTCTCGTCCCCTTACTCTAGGGCGGGTCGTGACAAAGGTCGACTCGTTTTTGGTGGAGGGCACCTGATTCGACCTTGTACAGCTTGCCGTCGACAGCACGCGTGATTGTGAGCGCGTGCCTTTGGCCTGCTGCTGGCATAGCACGTTTGTGGCGCATGGCCCGTGCCGCCTTGGATTTCTTTGTACTAGCCCGCTGGGGCCATAGTACTCAGCATCCAAATTCTCCTCGCCATTACAGCGAGTGAGTCTGTCAAGACAGAGACTTTTTGTGGCGCATCAGAGGTGATGCGCGGGGCATTGGTTGTGTCCCTGCTCCATCGACGCATCTTCCTCGCCTGAGAGGGAGATGGCTGGGGAACGTGGTCAGCCGTACGCTTTTCCGAGAGATGCGCTGCATCAGCGGGCACACCTTTGTTGCTGAGAATGTCAGCAGGAAGGGAGGGCTGGATTGGCGCATTCCCTTAAGTGGTGGTGCCCGAGGCGTCGACCTTGTGCACCCAGACACGGCGGGTCTTCTTCGGCTTCGGCAGCCGCTTCGAAGGACTCGCACTTCCTTCAGAAATGAACTCCTCGTATGCCTGTTGATTGAGGCGCACGACCAGCGTCTTGTGGGAGGAGCCCACCTTCATGTCGTCGGCCTGTGACACGACTTTCTCGGAAGAGGAGAAAGAGGTCCCAGCAGAGTCGCCAGCTTATTTGCCATTAAAATTGTTTGATGAAAAACTTTAACACAAACAGAACAGTATTACAATATAGGACTTAGATGTAGTCCTAGGAGTACACTTTTGTTTAATCTGGGTCCTTAGTGCCAATAGAGCGAGTGGTAATGCGTTGACACCGTTGACGGGCTGACGACGGTTATCGGTTCTCTGAAGGTGTAGATTGCTCTGGGTGCTGGAGCTTGCCGAGAGGAGGAAGACGTTGAGTGTCTTCCTGCCTCTCTGGTGATTCTCTGTATGTTCGCTTGTGGATTCTGTACGTTGTCCGTATGTGTGTATGGAAGAAGGAAATGATCCCTCATTTATAGCTGGGCAGGTTGGCTGCTCATGCACGCATATGTAGGATGCACCGGTACGTGGAGACGCCACATGGAGATTGCTGATGGAGGCGCATGGATGATACACACCCTACTCGAGGGGTTGAATTCTTCATACTGCTGTTGTAAGCCAGCACGTAGCAGAGGAGAATCTTTCTGTTACTGAAATCTTGGATGAGTTGAGTCAAAGGACACGTGTCGTCGACTCATGGCTCGGAGATCTCGGATCTGATGGGGGGATGATTTGGTGGGATGCGCCTTGGATTGGGCATGATGAGATTTTGGCTCGTGACCTTTAGGAGTCACGAACCGTTCTGGACGCATGGCTTTTGAGGCGCATGCGAGCGACTTTCCTTCTGTCTTTCGAGATCAGAGATCAGTCTGGGGTGCATGGCTTTGAGGCGCATGCAAAGCTTCAACTGGAGACTCTTCTTCTGTCTTTAGGGATCATGAAGGGTCTGAGACGCATGGCTTTTGAGGCGCATGCGGATGGTTGGGTGGCCACGTGGCAGTAGCCGTCGGAGTAAAGTCATGATGATGCTGACGTTGTGGACGCTTCGTTTTCTACAAAAGCTGTCAACCGTTCAGACTTGGGGAGGCGTGCTGCCAACTCTGTCTGTTCAGCATTTAATGTTGGTGACATTCGATGGACAACTGAGTGGGCGCGTTGGTTGACGTTCCACTAGGCGTATGGGGACGTATGGGGACGCATCCTCTGTGATGCGCTCGGTACAGGGTGCATCTGTGGGAGGCGCTTGGTGTTTGAAGGGGTGTGATGCGCTGTCCAGCTGGCGCATCCGACACGTCTTTAATGATGCAGCTGTTTCGCTTCTCGAGTGCTTTTAAATAGCCGTTTGGCTGAAGTCGAGGCGTCTGGTTCATCCATTTAATGTGAGTTCATTGCACGAAATTCGGAGAGCCATCCACTTGGCGCGTGGGTTTGATCTGCCCGACCTAAAATAGTGGCATGGAGAGAAGGTTTGCTTCTCGCTCTCTCACGTACCTCCAACATGAACTTGGATATTCGGGTGCATTCTGTTGACGAAGTATTCCCGAGGGTGAAGATGAGACGCCATGTCGTCGTTGA
>JANAVB010043096.1:0-25959 GCA_029216955.1 Iris pallida | reverse complement strand
TTAGACTGTGATTGAGATTACATTATATCTATACTTGTCCTCCGTTCTGAGTTGAGATTTTGACAAGTACATTATATAATTGCGTGAGTTGCTGGTTAGATAGTGACCTAGAATAGCGTTCTACCGTCGACATGCGGCGTAGGCTGGACGTTGTTACGTACTCGTACCCTCACAATGGGTGTGGGTCGTGACATGTTTTTAGGTGGCCATGCAGATCGAGTTTATGTAGTGGTATTCGAACTAGAGTATCACTATAGCCTGCGATATGAACTAAGGAATAGGCTTTAGCAGAGAGGTTACTCAATCACAGTTAGGACTACTTGAGAGATTCCTGGACGACCCTTGAGAATCTCATTATGAACTTCGAATTGAAAATCCTTTTCCTCTTGTTTTGATTCACCCTTACTCCTTGACGTTTAAAGGATCTTAGACTATTAACTTCCTTCATCATTATCATTACTTATATTTTGTCTACCTTATGTTGCTAATTTAGCACCAGTTTTGCAAGCTTATCTTTTTCGAGCTTGATCATGACATAATTTATTGGGGGCTGGCACCCACTAACATATTGTCTAATCAGAACCGATGCATGATGGTCTGATCAACCTATTGTACTTTGGTTCGCTTTTCATAATTATTCTATGGAGAGGGAGATATAGTTAAATTTGTCCTAGAGTCTCATCCACGACACAGCTTTGGCAATTTTCTTTTGAATTATTTCCATCGCCTATGAACCACGTATTGTACTTAATAGCATCGTCTTTGAACTCCTTATTGTTTTATCTTTCACATATTTCAGAAAGAAAGGCACTGTACTTGATAGATCAACCCAAGGTATCACGTTTAGTTTCCCTATCCGAAGGAGGAAATTGACTTATTTCTATATCCTTGCATCATCCTTTAAATTCTAATTCCTTGATCGTGACCAGTCGACCGGGTCATCCTCTTTATCATCCAGTGTTTGGAGTCTTATTCAATTGAATTAATTCAATTATGACATGGATATCAAATCTTGGATACTCGTGCTCGGACTTTAATGGCCTCGTTCTCCATCTTGCCCAAACTTCGATTATCCTGAAATTGATCAACTTAGATCGTGCCGGGACTAAATCTTCTTTTATATATATATATTGTTATTGGATTTCAATGCTATTGACCCTCGTACCTTAAACTTTCAATTTTGATCATCTTTGGAATGGTAACCCTTCATAATTAATTCCTAGTTGTCCTTACCAGTTTCATATAGGATGGTAGACTGTCCTACACCTTAATGATTTGTTACTTCTTTATCTTTCCAGCAGAACACCCTATATTGCTTGCATGTTGATACAATGGGACTGTTTTAATCTAACATGACTAGTCCATCTAGATGAGACCTTCAACTGCTATGGTTGACCATGACTCTATATATTATTCTTCAAATTGTATGAGTTAGAAATTGCTTAGAGATTTTGATTGTGGGTGGTTGACCTAGAAGGAGTACGACCGACTTAAATTTTGAGGACGAAATTTTTCTAAGGGGGGTAGGATTGTAACACCCAATTTCTGAAATGAGGGTAATTTTGAAATTTTGTAATTATAATTATTATTTATTGATATTTATTTCATATTATGATTTTTGGTGATTTTTAATCATTTTTAAACTATTTAAAAACTGTTTTAAGTAATGGCTTGTGATCTTGATGCCTTGCTAGTGTAACCTGAGAGACTGTCTGACCTAGAGCCTAACCATGTCATTAGGATAATTTATTTTTACTTTTGAGCATGAGGGTATTTTGGTCATTTAGCCTTTTTGAATATTTTATGATTTATTGCATTGGTGATTGTTAATTTTGACTTTTGCTAAGCTGTGACTTAAGAGACTGTCCTAGACTTTGACCTTGACTTTGGTGACTTAGCTAACATGGTATGGACCCTAATCTAACTCAAGTTGGTCTTGGTTGACTTAAGTTGGCTAAGTTTCATGAAAAGAGTAGGAGGATTTTTGTATTGGACCAAAGGCTAAGGACTTGAGCTAGTTAGCTAGTGCAACTTAGCCCATAGCCCATTAGTGAAACCCTAACCCTAATTCTTTCCTTTATGACCATCCACTAGGTCATTCCCTTCCCTATAAATAATCTCCTAATTAGTTCTTGCCTCTTTTGTATTGAAAGAGCACATAGGAAAAAGAAAGGTTTGTCCATTCTTCCCCATTCCATAGATTCTCCATTTTAAATCCTTTTCTACTCTAGTTTCTTGCATTAGAGCCTAATACCCTTCTATTTCCTATATATGGAGAGTAATCCCAGCCTTGGGATAATTTGGGAGCATTGGCTATCAAGGAGGAATCCCCCATTTGGAGCTTTATCATGCTATTTGCACCTATAGGTGAAATTCCATAAATTGATCTAATATTCTATTTTCCTTGCATTTAGGGCTAGATTTAGGAGTCCCCTAGCTGTCTCTGAAGTTTGGGCCAATTTCATATCCATTTGGTGTCCGTATCGGACACGTGTCATAGTGTACGTATAGGTGTTTGATTAAATATCACTTAGGAATTTATTTTCAATTTTTGTAAATCTAATTACATGAATTTGTAGATCTAAATATGTACATTAATTTTTGTGAAGAGTGTTTTGTGTTTTCGTGTCATTTGTGTCGGATTTTCGAGTCGGACACGCAGCATGAGACCCCCGTGCTGTGCCCTGCTACCCGACACCAATTTCTTACTGCACAGGACACGGGGACACATGAAACTTGACACGAAGGTGGGGGGCATGTCTGTCGACATGTTTCCAAAGTTTCGTGATATTTTGTGTCGTGTCGAGTGAGCATTCGTGTCCGCACTGAATTCGTACTACACTGGGACACTGTTAAAACACGTTCTGACACTCACTGTTTGACACGACACGACACGACGTAGGTCCAATACAGATACCTAGACTCCTAACCCTAGTCCCCCTCTACCCCTAGACACGATCACGACGTGTCACGTGTTGTGTGTCACGCGCACGAGTCTGTGACACATGTGCACGAGGCACCGTACTGTGCCGTGCTCTTCCCTGCTACTTGGGCCCTCTGTAGGACACAACAAAGATTATCTTGACACGAGTTTTGGTGGACACGAGGGGGCATACACTGACAGCATGCCCCCAAAGTTTCGTTAGATTTCGTGGGGTGGTTAGGGTGAAAATCGACCTGCACTGACTCGACCCCATTGCACACACACGCAGCAGACTCCTTCGGATACGGCTTCGTATTTGAGAGACAACACCACTTGGACACGAACCCATTGGTTCAGTAGACACCTAAACACTTGCTTGACACCGTGACACGAATACGAGAGGGTTGGTTGGACACACTGTATACAAACCCATTCGACACACCGTACACATGTCTGACCTTATACTCTTATACCATGTTAGGAACACTGTTTGGACACGATTTGAATCCTTGTGGACACATGGACACGTGTGAGTGTCACACACATGACCCCCCCTGACATGTGGTTGGGTTGATATTTGCATGAGTGTAGGTTGATTTTGATTGTAGTTGCACGAATACATATTGGGTTCGAACTTTGGTTATCCTGATACTTCAATCAGGGATTTCTAGATGAGTTCAATCCTTAGAAACCTGAGATTAGTTGTATTCCAGTTGGTTTTTATAATTGTTGGGTTTCGATTATATGTATATTATCAAAATCTGAATGTATGTACTGGTGTAGGTATATATCAATCTGAGTTATGAGGAACTGGGCATGTTAAACTAAACATTGAGTTCAGTTTAGGTAAGATGGTATTAACTGGAATTTAGATTGAATGTTAGGTAATCTAGGATGTATTGGATGGGTTTTGACAGGTGTCCAGTTCGAACATGAGCATGAAAACTGGGAATGTGAGGTTGGGATCGAGTTCAGGCTTTTGGTGATACAGGTAGGAGTTCTTCTTTAGTTCAGTATACTGATTTTGAGTGATATCTGATGTAGATATCGAATTTTGACATCTGAATTAAGTTGATATCTGAGTTAGATATCATCTCAGGTTTTCTGAGATGACCTTACTAAGTATCAGTTAGGTCCTGGGTGGTTAATGTTGAACTGGAGTTAGGATTGAGTTCACATATGCTGAGTAGGAGTTGCAGCAGTGACATTTAGCCACTTGCCTTGTCCTGACCTGGGTGGGCATGGCCTTGACTTGGTAAACAGTAGCAGTAGCCATAGCAGCAGTAGCAGTAGGCATAGCAGTAGCTTGAGTAGTAGTAGAGCAGCAGCAGTAGCAGTGGCCAGTAGCATGGTTGGAATTGCTTGGCTTGGCCAGCCATTTTGGGCATTTGCCTTGGCATTGCAAGCAGGAGCAGCAAGCCTTAGCATTTGCAGCAGCTAGCAAGCAATAGCAATGGGTTAGCAGGTTGAGTTTAGTTTGACATGGCCTTAGGCCATGTTGGTAATGCTACCTAGTTCACCCAGGTCAGCAGTAACAGTAGGGAGATGTGTTCAGTGCATTTCGAGTGTCCAAGTGAGTGTGGGAAATAGGAAGTGAGTGGCTAGTGTCAAGAGTACCAGGTGGTGTGACTATTTGAGTGAGTGAATGCCATATGAGTGATGAGTGCACTTGAGTGTGTGTCTAATATAGATGTGTTCAGTGTGTTTTGAGTGTCCTTAGGATAGGAGTGAGTGTGTTCCTTAGGGTAGAACCATGAGGGGTATTGAGGGCTAGGCAGGGAATAGACATAGAGTAGAGTATGGGGTTTGAATATTAGAAAATCTGAGATCACAATTCAGTCCACTTGGACATATGATTTCAGATTATCTATACATGTTGCGAGGGTTGATATTGAGAGAGGGTGATATGAGATTAGGAGGTTGTATGTTTTGGTCATGCTTCTAGATGCATAGGTATGCATGATGGTAGGCATTAGTATAGGTGAATACATGGGGTATGAAGGTTAGCTTGACATATGGTATTTGGTAGCCAAGGGCTTGGGGGTACATTGATACATGGGTAAATATAGTTTATGTTGGATACATTTGGATGTCAATAATACAAGTAAATAAGTAAGATATTGATTTTTTCCTAACTTAACCCTAGAGTTACACTAGATGGACCAAGTTGACCAAATAGTTTAGAATTGACTTAGTTAGTCTAAGTTGACCTAGTTTGACCTAGACAGTTGACCAGGTTTGACTTAGAGTTGACTTTGACCTAGATTGGCCTAGAAATCATGTAGATTGCATCATAAACATCATTTGTCTTATTTTAAACACATTATAACCTGTAGTGCTCTATTTAGGACATTGTGACTCCGATGCAGATATCTGATATTACTACTCTTTTCAGAGTATCAGGCGAGTACATTCTCTGACCGTTTCATACTTGTCTGGATTTACATTCTTGCTCTAGATTACTATACTTGATGCTGACACGATTGTTATCATGGATTGGTACTATATGGATCTTCTTTTGAGATGTTATCCCCTTGTATTCACTAAATACATATTGTGATGTGCACTTCACTTACATATTGTATTTATTGAATACCCTTATCCTTGTATACTCATTGTGCATATTGTACTCTCATTATCACATGAGTCCCATGGATAGACCATTGTACAACTATTGTATAACATTATACATCTATTGTATAACATTGTACACTGTTGTATAAGATAACGTAACTGGAGTGGATCCTTGTGTATTGATTGGAGAGGAGGAGTAGAATTGGTTATGTAATCAAATCCTATTGTACAACATTGTATAACTATTGTATATGTCTATTGTGCACTCACGTACAATGGAGTTACCATTGCATTGTCCTAAACCGTTTACATAACCATACTGTACTCTAAATCACATATTGCTTACAGTTCTTACTTATCACATATAGATATTTCCTATTATCAAATCTCTGCTATTTTCATATACATTCTTCTTTCAGCGTTTCATGTATCTTACTCTATTGTTTATATTTCCTAACTTGATATGAACTGCGTGAGTGTATTGTGCTCGCTCCTGTCCTGACTGGACCTGTTGAAAATTTACAGATGATTGCCCTGAGGACACGTGCCTACATATTATGGACCAGGAGACGGCTTAGCTACCTTGGCCCCGACACTCAGGAGTGATCGGGAGATTAGCTAGTGACTTGGTTTAGATTTCATGTTTTAGAACTTGAGTTGTAAATAAGTTGAGACATGTTGTTTGAGATTGTTAGAGATTATATTATTTAGTAGTTGGTTTTATTGTTGTTTTCAGTCTTAGTTATAATCTTCTCATTATCATATCGTGCTTAGACTGTGATTGAGATATTATATCTATACTTGTCCTCCGTTCGGAGTTGAGATTTTGACAAGTACATTATATAATTGCGTGAGTTGCTGGTTAGATAGTGACCTAGAACAGCGTTCTACCGTCGACACTGCGGCGTAGGCTGGGTGCTGTTACGTACTCGTACCCTCACAGTGGGTGCAGGTCGTGACATAGTGATGAAGGCAGATCCAAATAAGGCTCCGGGACTTGACGGCTTCTCTTAGGGTTCTTTAGACGTCATTGGGTGAGCTTAAGTTCCCAGTTCTGGAGGCGATGTAGGACTTTTTTTTGGAAGAAAAGTTGCTGAAGGAGCTGACCTCCCTTGCCGGACTCCAGGGTCCACCGAAGCGGACTGACACTCAGCAGAGGCCACCTCAGCGGCCAGCACCTCAGCATCAGCATCATCCTCATGTTCGAGCTCCGACATCGCCGAGACAGCAGAGACAGATCCAGATCCGACATACTTATCTTGCGTGTACTGGAAGAGGCCGGGACACAGTGTTGAGGAATGCCGCAAGAAGTTAGGGCAGTGCTTGGTTTGTGGATCTGCCACTCACCAAGTGAGAGATTGCCCAGCAGCTTTCACTCGTCAAAGACCAGCACCAGAGCTGCAGCAAGAGGATCCACCTTTCGAGGATCAGTAGCCGTAGGGAGCGCCGTCAGACGGACCGTTATCTTCCTTACTTGCTTGTAGTAGCTAGATTTCTTTGTAGTGCCTATTTTTTAGGCTTGTCTCTAAGTTTTCTTGCATTTACAGTCTTTCATATTGTCTAGTGACTACTTGTTAGTCCTTGTTACTTTGTTATCCAAATAAAAATCTTTTTAGTCAATTGTTTCTTAAAAACTTTTTACTTGATTTTGTGCACCCCTACAAAATCCTTGAAATTTCGAGAACAAATTTTTGTAATTGGGGTAGATTTGTAACTCTCTAAATCATATTTGGTGAATTTTGAGATTTTTCTAATTTTCTTTGGATTTAATATTGTTTTCTTATAAAATCTAATTCGATTGAATAGTTGATTAATAAGAATTGTGTGTTAATGAATTTTCTCAATTTGAAAAGTTTTTTTTATACTATTTTTGAAGTTCTAATAATTTGATTTCAATTTATTTTAGGAAATATTAAGTTTTATAATTGATTGGACATAGTTTCAAAGCTTAAAAAATTGACTTGCCTAGTAAATCTTTTACAATTAGTCAATTTTTACAATTAGTCAAATTGATTTTATCTCAATTTAACCTATTTTCTAAATTCTTGATTTTCTTTATATTTTAACTCATTTACAGACAAGTATTATTCAATTCAGTTTTATAAATTATATTGTTTTCTGCTGAAGTGATAATCTTTTGATTTGTTATTATAAGAGAGGATTAGCTAATTAATTATTTTCGTAATTAAATAAGATGTGTGACAGCTAGTAGTAGGAGATTTTATTAACTAACTTTTGTAAATTAATTGGTGGTTATAAGTTGGTTATTAAGTAGTTATTAAATAACTAATTCTGTTATTAGGCTGGTATAATTACTAACCAATTCAGATTAGTTAGTTAGGAATCTGTTACTAAATGTTGTTCCTTGCCCTCAGATCTGTCTGTAATTACTGTTGTGCCATTATCCTACTGTAGAGAACATCCCAGATCTAATTTTATTTACAGCTAAGCCATTGTCCCTACTGGACACACACAGACACTCAATATTTATTATAAATATTCTGACAAGCATAGTGTCCAGTCCACATCATTACACGTTTTCCAACACCACTCTGTTCTCTCCTCTGCCACCATAGTTTCGGCCAGCATCGCCGAGAGCCACGGACCTCGCCGGAGTTGAACTCCACCAGCCAACCGCCACTCGATTCACCGGACTCCGTCACGAGCCACCGCCTCCGACCACCGTAACCTCGTCTCGACTGCTGCTTCCTCGACAAGGCTGCATCACCTCTTCGTGAAGCAAGCTGGCACTTCGAACGATGAGATGCCGTCCGATCTAGCAGTTGTCGCTCTTCGCTGAGAGGCCAGCAACGCCATCTCGATGATCGTCGTGCCATACTGATCAACTGTCGTCGAATCTCCAGATCTGCCACTCGGTCGTCGAAGGGACCGATCCACCACCGTTGTTGAATCCTTGTCACCGAGGAGCCCTGAAGAGGCCGCCTCGTCTGCAGTTTCCACCTCGTCGAAGGCCAAGCGCCGCCCGGGTGAGCCTCTTCACGAGCGACCCGAGCTCGCAATCGTAGATCGGACACCACTGCACTGTTTCCCGCCGACAGGTGTTCGCCGCATCCCAGGGAGCGGAGTCGAAGCCAGATCTGCCGCATCCATTCCAGGCATCGCCGCCGTGTCCTTGAGACACCAGACCTGCCGCCGAACCAAGGTGAGCGCCACTCCGTTTTTTTCTTGATCTGGTTCTTTCTTTCTTCTTCTTGTTTTCTTCTTCATTTTGGGGGAAAGTAGAGAGTGGGTGAAGAAGAGAATAAGAGCAGTTGTAAGGAAGAAGAAGGTTATAGAGAGGGGCTTTGGTTGCTGAGAATGTGAAGAACGAGCATGTGAAGAGAGAGAGTGTGATAAGTACCCAGCATAAAGGGACTGTTCAGTGTAGCCTGGCTACTCAGTGTAGCTTCTGTGGGCTATTCAGTATTAGTCCCAACATAGTATTAGCCTCCATTAGAGGCCTTAATAGAGTATTAGCCTCAATTCAAGGCCTTGGCCTGTGCCATTTCTTTCTGCAATAGAGAGGGGCATTTTGGAGAATTCGTATAACCTTCTCAGCATAAATAGCTGAGATACTAAGCTATCACTGTGGAATGAGAATAGAGTTTCCTTCTTCCTCAAGTCTCCTGTAGCCATAGATCTCTGTAATTTTCCCTTCTTGCATTTTCAATTCAATAAGAAAATCAACACTTCTCCTCCCTGTTCTGTTACCTCTCCTATTCCCTGTATAGTTCATAGAATTAGCTACAAAATATTAGTGAGAATGGCATGGCCCTCCCTTATTTTGACCTTGTCTCAAGGTCAAACAAGGGATAATCCTTGATAAACTTCTCATAATGGATCCATGTGGCTTCTTCAGGTGTTCCATCTTTCCACTGTACAAGCAGATCAACAGTAGCTTTATTTCCTCTAGGAACCATCCTCCTGTCCAGGACCCAATCAGGTTCTAACAGAAGGTTTTCTTGATAACTGGGGTTTTCAGCTTGCACTGTCACTCTTGAGCTCACGCTGATCTTGAGTTGTGACACATGAAACACTGGGTGAATGAGAGAACCTGCAGGTAAGTCCAGTTTATATGCAACTGGTCCAATTCTTTCAATCACCTGATAAGGACCAAAATATTTAGGTGCTAGCTTCTGGGGCTGAGTTGAGCTGCTAGCACTCATCTTAAGATGACTAGTCAAACTAGGAGGCTTCTCTGAAAATGTTTCATTGGCTGCATAATAATTTCCACTTCTTTGCTTGCCCAAAGTGAGATTCGGAAATTGATAAATTCAGAATACTTCTTTACCAACTCCTTCAGTTTGGATTCTTCCAAATACTCCTTTGCTTCAACTCTAAGTTGCATTAATCTCTGTCCCCCGTCCCAAAGGCTCATTCAATGTATCCTTCAAAATTGCAAAGGCACCATCAGCCTTAGATACCATCTCAACTACACTGCTATAGGCTACAACTGACTGAGCTGGAACCTGAACTTTATGATAGGTGGTCACTGGCTCACATACTGATTTTAGTGTGATCCCTGGATCCCATACCCTCATTAATTCTTCTTTGGATTTGGGAAATCGCGGGGCATCAACCTGTCTCACCTCTGGCCTTGTATTTTCTACTTTTCTTGGCTTCTCATCATTTAGCTCATTCATTCCCTTAACTTCAGAGAATACAATGAGAGCCAATTTATATAAACTCGTGGCTGAAATATACAGCTCATTCCATATAAGATTGCCTTTTGTGATTGATTCATAAATGCTCCTGAACATATCTGGTACTACACTAGATCGAACAACCTCTGCAATTTCTTCAGTTGACAGCCACATGTCCCTGCAGTATACACACTTCCCATCCTTTGATATTCTAATTGGTTCCCTCTCGAATTCAATGTCAACTGAGCCAACAAAGGCATATGCTACAACCAGCGGAAAACCATCCTTTTCAATTTTATTAGATTGAGTGAGCTCGGCATTCTCTATGCTCACATAAAGTCTCAGATAATGTAAAGAAACACCTCTTGTTGTTTCCATGAGCTGAGAAGGAATTGAAGGGAAGCAAGAACCTATCCTTATTGATGAATTGACATAAGCTTTCGAGCCACTAGAGAAAGAGATCGAGGTAAGAGGAAAACTAGCACCAAAAGAAATTCCAGCAAATGAAAATGCAGAAGCAGCAGAAAGGCCATTGCCGGAGAAGAAGAAAGCATTGGACCTCTGTACACATCACCACCTCCCTGGATGTTCTGATTGGTACCCACTAAAGGGGTTTGCAAAGCAGTAGCTTCATCACTGTTGCCTTGATCAGCCTCTATCATGTGTACATTACCAGCCTCGTACTGACCTGATACTTGATATAATATACCTGGGTCCCATACTCTATCCAGACTGCAAAAAACTTTAAAATATAAGACATTTGTGGAGGCAAGTTTGAGCAGACTCCTGATTGCCATTAAAGCCTTTTCCTTCTTATGAAGCCTAATATCAATGCTAGAGTTGCTCATTATATCATGTAACATATAATTTCTAATCTCCAGATAGAATAATCCATGTCCATAGCCACTATTTCTGATTAAAGCAGATATGTCATATAATGCCTTAATGACTTCTCCAGTAAAACTGGATCTTGCCATCTCGACCAATATTTTTAACACTCTGAGCTCAAGGATCTGGTTTTGCACAAGTGCATTATTTTGACTAGCCAATGAAAATTCTGTACTAGGTCTGATGAAAGAACGACCTACATCTGTCTTGTACTTACTTGAAGTGTCTACTCGTCCTTCTGTTTGTGGGCTAGCATTTTCAGAATACGAAGTTGATGAAGATTCAGTATTTTGCGCATTGAGAAGACGGTGCTACTATCTCCTCCGTTGAGGCAGCCGACATTGTCAGAACTGGAAGAGCTCATTACGGGTTCACCACAAGCATTGATCATCAGAAATGATGACTCGTCACCATCCTTCGAGTAGCAATCAGACTTTGCAATAGGAACAAATCCACCGTTGTTACTTTTTTGCTCGTCTTCGTCATTCTCATAATTATTCGAAGTGTCAGCTTTGCTCTCATCTCCAGAAACCTCAATTAAGCATCCAGTTGTATAAGATCTGTTGAATTCAATTTCACCCGATGGCTCATCCACGAGAGCACTTTTTATGATACAATCAGGCTCAGAACTGCTTTTGCTGTCTTTTCTCCTCACTCCTTCGTCAATAACTCGGGTTCCTCCTCCCACATGCATTTCATCAAACACAAAGGCCTCATGCTTAGAAACTACTCCTACAGGCATTTCATCAAACACGTACCTGACAGATTGATACTGCTGCTGCGGTGGGGAGATCTGCGGCGACTGGTGGTACCACGACGACGAGTTTGCGTACGACTGCGATAACGTCGGGTACTGCGGCTGCGGATACTGATACTGCTGTGGCGGCGGAGTTGCGTACAACTGTGGTTGCTGGTTCCTTGTCGACGAGTTTGCGTACGGCTGTAACGACGTCGGGTACTGCTGGTACTGTGGATACTGCACCGAGAACTGCGACATCAACATCTGTGGATAGCCGTAGTAATCCGGAGCGGGTGTTGGTGGCGGAGTCGGGGGCTCCATGGCTGGAGCATAAGATTAAAGATGAGATCCAAAGCCATATTGAGGAGATCCAAAGCCATATTGAGGAGATCCAAAGCCATATCCAGGAGATCCCCAACCATATTGATGAGATTTCTCTGTCGATCCTTGTCGAGAGCTCCATCTGCTCGAGTTTGATGGCTCTGATACCAAATTGTTGGACCCTCGTCCCAACTGACCTAGATTCAGCACAGATCTATTAATATTTGCCATTCTCACTAATATTTTGTAGCTAATTCTATGAATTTTTATTAAATTCTCTTGATCAAGTTTCTCGAGCCTGCTGCCTTCCATTTATTTTACTATTACTGTGTCATTTTTGACCTTTCAGAAATCGAGGGGTTACTGACCCTTCGAATTGTGAAGAGTCGGCCATGTGGTTTCTTTTAGTTGTTCTGGTACTGCATTCGTGTGTACAGGTGGGCCGGGTCAGGGCTCTTTAGTGTGTGTTATATTGGGTTTGTAGAGAAAATAAGAAAGAAGAGCAAAGGCAGTAACAGAGGGTGAACTGATAGTGGTTCTTTATAGGTATGGGCTGAACCAGAGAGGGGCTGAAATTGGGTTAGACAATGGGGTCTTGGGCTGACATTGGGGCAGTTGGGCTGGATGCCATTTTGTTAATAATATTATTGTGGTTGTTAAATGCTATTATGCTTAAGATTGTAAAATTAGCATTCTTATCAATGTTTTAGTAATATTTCCATAAAGTAAATAATTTAGTAAAATTTGTAATCTATATCTATATATAGTTTTGCTCCTAGTAAAATGGTAATTTAGCTAATAGTCATTTTCAAAGAAATAAATTAAGTATTTTTCAAACATTATTTAATTTGCCTATTAAACTAGTATATGTGTTTCCAAGAAATAAAATATTGATTATCTAATTTGTAATAAATATTAGTTAGAATTATTTAGAATATTTAATATCCACATTTTGTAAATAGTAGCTTTCAAGCATTTTTAAATATTACTAAATAAAGGATTTTGTTAAACATAGTTAAAATAATTACTTTTGGTTTAAGCTATAAAATATATATATAATAGTTTTCTAAAATATTGCTAGCTAAAATAAATATTTTTTATTAACTAGAATTATAGTGATAGCTAACAAGTTTTGGTTAGAAATGATTTAGTTGACTTTTGTTATTATTCAAAACTTAACAAAATTATACCAAATACCAGGTGATCACATACATCCATGTGTAGGTCCTAAAAATCAAGTTGCACCCATCAACAAAGTCATCAAAATCAAATTATACATCCTTCAAATGAACTGTACAGAAGACAGATTGTGCACCAATTCGATTGCGCAGGCTGAACTGCGCACTCATCCAAGTGCGCATGCTGACGTGGCCTCGTCATCATTACCTGACAGAGAATTAGATCTTCTGACAGCTGACAGCACGGAGAACGAGGAAACTGTTCGTTTATCGTGCAGCACAGCGCTCGAGGACAGCTGTACATGCAGCGCAATCTGCCTGCAGCACAATCCAGCCCAGCGCGGTCCATCCTAGCGCAATCCGAAGCCAGCACAATTCAGGTGGCGCACTCCATCACTACAACTGACAAAGTACACGTGGCCTTCATGCCATCAATGACTCATTACGTGGTAACTGTCTTATACACGATCATGCGTATTTCAATCAAATAATGCCATGTGTCCAATACAGTTGGCCCACGATCAAGTAACTTCCAGCGCAGTCTGACGTCTGCGCGATCCAATGCAGCGCAATTCAACATGACGCAGTCCAGAATAACTAGAAGTTAGTTATTTCCAGAACTCTATGAATAGAGTTTCAAGTCCTTCCTAGAGGGGATCACATACGCATACAGAGATCAGAGATCATTACCAGAGATCAGGAGTTCTTGCCAAAGTGCTGCTGCAATCTTCAGAGGCTACCGTCTTCAAAGTTCACATCGTCCAAGGGATAAAGCGATCGTCTTCAGATCGGATTCCTATAGTTGTACTTTCCCAGAATTCTTGTAATCTTCTTTACAAAGTTTGTTGAAATAAAGATCAACTTTTATTTTTGCAAACAAAATGGCGACTCTGCTGGGGACGACTTTCTCCTCCGACGAGGAAGTGACAACTCAATGTGACGTTGCGTCTATCGGAAAGACGCAGAAGACGTTGGTTATGAAGGTCAACCAGAAGGCCTACGAAGCCATGATCAACTCCAGGACCACCCCTTGCACTGCAACAACTTCTGCCACGAGCAAAGTGCGCCCAGTGTGGGTCCCCAAGACTGCTGTGCGGTCTGTTGATTCTGCCACCAAGACTGCTGTGCAGTCTAAAGTCTCTGCTATTGCACAATCTGCCTCTACTACTCATGCGCAGTCTGCTATTGCCAGTACACAAACCACTTCATTTGCTGCCCTGTCAAAGTGCAAGACTCCTATTCCTTTGGCGCAGTTGGCTGCAACTTTGCCTGCGCAGTCCTTTACTCCAGCAACCAGAGTACAACACAAACACTCTGGTAACAAGACTCCTGCTGCGCAAGTTGCTGTGACTGAGGCCAGAAAGCTTTCTGCCAGAGTTACTCATGCGCAACCTGCCAGTGCGCCATCTACCACACCAGTCCATGCGCAAGCTATGCCTGCGCAATCCAAGAGAGACAGCCCTTTGGCTAATCTCTCCTCTTCTCACAGCAAGAGGAAAAGCTCTGCTCCTCCTCTCAAGCACCCTGTTGCTCCTGCACAATCTACTGGGGGTAGTCTTTTGGCTATTCCTCCTCCTCTCCAGAACAAAGGAAAAGGCCCATTGGTCTTTTCTCAAACTTCTTCGTCCCATGACTTGGAAGACAACAGAGGGAAACGCTCTTTAGCTAACCCTTCTTCACAAAACAAAGGAAAAGGCCCTTTGGTCTTTTCTCAGTCTTCCTCGGTTTTTACCGTAGAAGATCAATCTGAACGTGCTCCGGCACCAGTCAGTACAAGAACCCTTTTTTACAAGGATTCTTCTTCCCTCCTTGCTAAAGGGAAGTGTACTGATCAGAGAGGTATTCTGCCTACTCCGGTAGCAGAGTTCCAAGATCTCCCAACTCTTCAAATCTCCCGTTCAAGACAGGGAAAACTGCTGGTGTCTCAGACAGAAACCCCTGGGTGTGAGTTTGCTGATCTAAGAACTTATCTCAATCGACCAACTTCGGTGAAACGTAAACAGCCAATGCCGAAGACCAACCAACATCAGAAGCAAGCTTCCAGGATCAAAAATCTGGATACCTATGCCAATGAAATGAGCACTTCCCTGTACACTCAGGGGATAAAACATTTGAAGAACCGGAACCATGTTCCGAATATTGTCAAAGAACATGTCCCTCGAACTTCTGTTCGTCCCGTTGCTGTTCCCGATCTCCGAGAACACCTTAAGCATAAACGGGACAACATCTCAACATCTCCAGTGCAACCACTTGGAAACTATTGCAATCACAAAGTGGTCATCAAGTGTTGTTGTCAGACAACAAGACGATCTGTCTTCGATCGTTTGAACTTTTCAAACTCTGAACCTATGTCGAAAGATGACGACGAGATTTTGTACGCTTCTGTCAACATGACTTCCAGAGACACTGGGGGTAGGAAGTGCTCCAAACACGGCAAGCCTCGCAAGCCCAGCCAGCGGTATTTGGATCTACTCCAAGAATCTTCTGAAGGAGTATTTCAACATACCCGATCCCGAAGCCGAGATACAATCGGTCAAAGGAATCTTCAAGATCCTTCCGGTCATCTTCCTCTTTCTCACTCAGGGGATGATTCTTTCTCCGACTATGATGCATACAGCAAAAGTTTGGAACAGACAGTGTCCTCCACTGTACCTAGAGAAGTGACAGCTTATGTTGTCACTGAAAATCCCGATGCTTCCAGTTCAGCAAGTCAAGAACAAAGAATAGCTGCGCTAGAAGACAAGCTGAAGACCATGGCCAAAATGGTCACAAGTATGCATTCCATCATTGTGGCCCAGCACACAGTGCCACCGACCGTACCTCCTGCAAATCCTAAAATCATAGCATCGTCGGTGCCTGTCAATGCAGGACTGGGGGTAGCATCTCTTCAAGTACCTCCTGTACAGGTCCAACCTAAACCCAGTCAATCAGGTGCTGGGGGTAGTGCTTACCACGCTGTTCCTCCCCCTAACACTGTGACTCAACCTGCTCCTTCTACATCTGTGGAAGATGCCAATGAAGCTGTCAAGCTCCTGCACACTCAGTTCGAGGCCTTCAAAGAAAAGGACAATCTGCAGAGGTTGGGCATCAAGCAACCCTACCCAGTTGAATGGAAGTCCCATTCCCTCCAAAGTACAAGATCCCAACCATCTCGCTGTTTGATGGCAGCACTTCTTCCAGTCAGTTCATTAACAATTTTGAGGTAATGACTGTCCAACTTCAACCAAATGACGCTCTTCTTACCAGAGTATTCGTCGGCAGTTTAGCCGACGTAGCATACGATTGGTACAGAAGCTTGCCTGATGGTTGTATCACCTCCTTCTTTGGCCTAAAACAAATCTTCTTGGAACGATTCTATGAGGGGATCAACGACATGACTATGTCAGCCCTCAATAAAATCAAACAAAGGCACAATGAAACTGCTGAGAGTTTTATTGAAAGATTCCGTCGGAAAGCCTTGAAAATGCCTCCTGGAACTCCGGCTGCTGTCACTATAGACACCTGCAAGGCAAATCTTTTGCCTATCATCAGCATGTGGACGGGGTCTACTCAGTTCCAAGACTGGCCATCCTTCATTGTCAACGCTAAAGCAGCTGAAGTTAGCGCTGACAAATTCAAGCAGCTAGGAGTACAAATGTCTAACCCCGACCGGGATGAACATCAAACATCGGGTGGTGGCAATCGCCAGAACAACCGCAAAGGAAAAGAAACTTTGAATATCAACTTGATGAATAAGAACAAAGAATCTCTGGCGGTCAACGTAGCTCCCCCTACATCCACTTCTACTCCTTCAGCACCTCCACCATGAGAACCTCGTCCGAAAGTAGAGTACTCTTTTGACGAGAATGACACAGTGAGCATCTTTGATTGCTTGATCAAAAGCAATAAGCTCCAACTTCCAGATCCCAAGAAGCCTGAAGAAGTTGGTAAAACTGATCATCCCAAATACTGTGTTTATCACTGGTTCATTGGGCATCCCACTCGAGCATGTTATGTGCTCAAAGGCAAAATTCAAGAGTTGGTCAATGCTGGTGTTGTCACTCTGCAACAAGACGAGAAAACTGTTACTGCAAACATGGTTTCGGTTCAATTCGGTGACTTTCCGCCGCAGATGGTACAGCATGGTGTCATTCCTATCCCCAAAGCTACTCTTGAGATCGAGAATCTTCCTCCTCCACGAAGTGAAGGTCTCGTCCCCTTGTCTCTTAACAATGGCGAGATTATGTGGATTCATCCAGATTTAGCCTCGGAGTTCGAACTTCCCTCTTCGTCCAAGAAGAAAGACCGTTCCAAAGACAAGACAAAGATTTGCAATATGGTGTCTTTTGATCCCATAGTTGACGAAAAAATCTTATTGGGCACCAGATCAGGAAAAGCCTATCTAAAGGATTACCCCGAAGCTCAAGAGAATCCTGCTTCTTCTTCTGAGCCTACTCCAGTGCAACCTACTTCCACTGAGGATATTCTTTCTGCTTCTTCACCGGTTGTAGAGTCTACTCCTCCCAAGCCGACGGTATCCGACAAAGGCAAACAGCAAGTCCGCTTCGACAAACCGTTGAAGAAGTCATCTCCTTCCGGACTTGAAAAGCCTTACAACTTTGATATCTTGGCCCAACTAGCCAATACACCGGCCCGGCTGTCCATCTTCGAGCTTTTGCGCCTTTCTAAAGAGACTCGGGAAACTCTAAGCGAGGCTCTCATGCAGGCAGAAACCTGTTTAGCCCTTCTGAAGAAGCCGAAAGCAGAGCCAGTCTCTTGCCTCCATTGTCATAGTGTGTTAGAGTTAATTCCAAACATAACTTTCACACAAGATGACATGCTGATGGAAGACAACAGGCATGACCGTCCTCTCTACTATACAGGATATGTCGACTCGATGAAAGTCGATCGTATTCTGATAGATCCAGGGTTTGCTCTCAGTATCATGCCAAAGACAATGTTGGATGCATTGAAGATCTCAGTGCATAGTCTCTCCTGTACAATCACCACCATCCTCGGGTTCAACCAGGGAAGGAGTGAACCTCTGGGCAAGATTCGCCTAAAAGTCCAAATAGACAATCTTTGCACAAAGGTGACCTTTTATAGCATTGACAACCATGGTTGTTCTTATAATGTTTTGTTGGGAAGACCATTTCTGTACGAGCATAACATTGTCCCTTCGACTCTCCATCAATGTTTCAAATATATTGATGACAATGGAGAGGTACAAAAGGAAGTTGCTGATCTCTATCCTTTCAAAGGTGTCGAAGCATACTGCAACAATGCTCGTATGTACAAGGATGAATTCATGAAGGTTGTCCTGTCTCTGGATACTAAAGAAGTGCAAGAAACAGTGCCCAATGACACCCTCATCATACCTGTCAAAGGGCGTGTTTCTCGTCCTCAGTCTTCTAAGCCACTGGCTATTCACTTGCCAGTCCAGAAGCAACCAACTGATGATCGGGATCAAAGGGAGCTTACCTCTTCTGAGCCACTTGTTATTGACCTACGTCGTAACAAGGAAAAAAGGCAGCTCACCTCTTCTGAGCCACTTGTTATTGATTTATCTCATAACAAGGATAAAAGGGAGCTCACCTCCTCTGAGCCGCTTGTTATCGACCTTCGTCGTAACAAAGCCAATCCACCTCCTCGTTCTTCTTCTCCCCCTCTTGTAATCAATTTGACCAAGCCTGCTAAGGCTAAAGGTCATGCTGTAAATACAAATGTACAAATCAATGAAAAAGTATCTACTTTCCAGTATACTGATGTCATTTATCATGCTAAGTGCTATTTAGATATGTTAGATAGCTTTCAGTCATTTACAATGGGAGTTGTACAATCTCTTCAAACAGAAGTCTTATTTGAACACCCAAAGGATTTATATCGTATTGTTCCCGCTCGTAAAAAAGGCGAGAGTCCAATACTTTTTAGTAAAGGACCGGAACAACAATTCAGCTATACGGATGATAGCAAAAGTAATGATACGGGGCATCTTCAACTCCGTCGTTACAGTCAACAATCAAAAGACATCATCCGAAAGATGGGTTATGACTTCAAGAGTGGCCTCAACTACGATAAGGATAGAAGAACTCCTATCCGTACGACTGTTCCAAAAGGAAAGTCAGAGATGTATTACAGCAGGACTAAAAGAGGTCTCGGATATGCTTCTCCTCCAGTATTATCCCCAGCAGCTTCTGAATCCGATAGCGAAGAGCGCTCTAACTCTTCTGATTCCAGATCATAGGATTCTGACACCAGCATCGGTCAAGTTCATCGATTGACTGTATCTTCTAACATGGTCGCCGTCGAACTTCCAGAAGGCTATGACGAGGATATTGAAGAAAATCCCAAAATAGATCCTTGGGCTCAACGAATGGATACCCAATGGAAACTTTGATTTGAACAAAGGGAACCTCCTACTGAAGATCAATTGTTTCAAATTGATGTAGGAGAGAGCGGGTCACCTCGTCCAATATTCATCAGCAAGAACCTCCCAGAGGCAGATAAACAAGAATTAATTCTTCTGATTAAAGAATACATTGATGTCTTTGCCTGGAGCTATGAAGACATGCCAGGTTTAGATCCCAAAGTTGCTACTCACAAACTGAACATCTTGCCTAATGCAAAATCGGTCAAACAGCAACAACGGCGCTTCAAGCCAGAAATAATGGATGCAATCGATGATGAAGTCAAGAAACTCATCGCTTGTGGCTTTATCCGAGAAGAACAGCATCCTGATTGGGTAGCCAATGTCGTCCCAGTTCTAAAGAAAACCGACAAAGTTTGAGTATGCATCGACTTTAGGGATCTTAATGAAGCATGTCCAAAAGATGAATTTCCTCTTCCTATCACGGACGTCATGATTGAAAATACCTGTAGGTTTGAAAGAATATCTTTCATGGATGGATTCTCCGAATACAATCAGATTCGGATAAATCCTGAAGATGAAAAACATACTTCTTTCCGCACTCCTCGCGGAGTCTACTGCTATACTGTAATGTCATTTGGTCTCAAGAATGCTGGTGCAACATACCAACGAGCCATGAGTACCTTATTTCGAGATCATCTGTACAAGACTGTCGAATGCTACGTTGATGATATCGCTGTCAAAAGTCGTCTAAAGAAAGATCATATCCAAGACTTGAGAACTATCTTCAATCTAATGTGCCAATATCAACTCAAAATGAATCCTACCAAGTCATTCTTGGGTGTCTCTAGTGGCAAATTTCTCGGCTTCGTCATTACCTCTAAGGGTATACACGTGGATCCCGAGAAGATTAAAGCCATTCAAGAGATGCGTCCTCCACGCAACCTAAAAGAGCTACGAGGATTCCAAGGTCGACTTACGTACATCAGGAGGTTCATTTCGAATCTGCCTGGACGCTGTAGACCATTTACACAACTAATGAAGAAAGGTGTATCTTTCGTTTGGACCGAAGAATGTCAACGAGCATTTGACGACATCAAGCGGTATCTCATGAATCCACCAGTCTTGGTGCCACCAATCTCCGACATACCATTCTTAATGTATGTCCGTGCCATGGATCATTCATTGGGTACTTTACTTGCCCAAAAGAACAAAGAAGACCACGAACAAGCCATCTATTATCTTAGTCGTACTATGATTGGTGCTGAACATCGTTATAGTCCGGTCGAAAAAGAGTGCCTAGCTCTTATGTTTGCTGTTCAGAAGACTCGGCATTACATCATTGGTCAAACTATTCATGTCATATCCTGAGTTAATCCTCTTTGGGTACTGATGAAGAAGCCTAGCACACTCAATTCTCGGCTGGCTATATGGGCCATTCTGCTAGCCCAATATGACATAGTATATGTCTCTCAAAAATCTGTCAAAGGTCAAGCACTGGCAGATTTCTTAGCAGCTCATCCTGTTCCAGAGACATCTAAACTCTATGACGAAATTCCAGACAAGACATTGGAATCTAATACAATCTCCAAAGAATTTCCTACTTGGTGCCTATTCTTTGATGGTGCATCCAGGATTGGACCCAATTGTGCCATTGTCGCAGGAGTCAGAGTTGTCCTTGTTTCTCCAGATGGGTCAGCTATTCAAAGAGCCTACTCCATAGATGAGCCTTGCTCCAACAATATGGCAGAGTACAATGCTCTACTCATTGGCCTTCAGTTAGCCAAACAACTGGACGTCGAGTATCTTGAAGTCTATGGTGACTCCAAGCTGGTTGTTAACCAGGTTAGAGGAACTTATGAAGTTCGCCATCAAGATCTAGTGCCTTACTTTGAAGCGGCAGTCAACATGGTTACATCATTTAAAGCCTTCTTCATCGAATATGTACGCCGAGCTTGCAATACTAAAGCCGATGCTTTGGCCAATCTTGTAGCAATTTTAGCCATCCCTATCAAAAGACAGCAGGTGGTGGTTATATCTAATCGGGAATTGTTCTGTGTTGAAAACAATCATAATATTGAGTTCAGTAATCGTACTGAAGTCAATGTTATCAGTGAAGATTGGAGAACTCCTTTCATCGACTTCGTAGTCCATGACATACTTCCTGAAGATTCCAAGGAGGCTACGAGTATTCGTCGGCGGTCTCTGCGATTCTACTACAATCAGACCACCAAGACTCTCTACCGGCGAACTTATGATGGCCTACTCTTGCGCTGTCTTGTTGGTGATGAGGCGAAGCAAGTATTGCGTAAAGCTCACAACGGTGTCTGCAGAGCACATCAACCCGGTCCTAAACTGCAGGATCGCATTCGACGCATGGGTTATTACTGGCCCTCTATGATATCTGATGCCATCGAATATGCGAGAAAATGTCGAGCTTGTCAAATCCATGCAGATTTTATTCATCAACCATCAGAATTTCTTTATCCGACTGCCATTTCATGGCCTTTTGAAGCTTGGGGCATGGACATCATCGGTCCCATCAATCCTCCTTCTTCTAGAGGACATCGGTTCATACTGGCAATAACCGATTACTTCTCTAAATGGGCCGAAGCTATACCATTGGCTGAAGTCAAAACCAGCAGTGTCATCAACTTCGTCAAACATCATGTCATCTATAGATTTGGTGTACCTCGAAAGATCATCCATGACAACGGACCTCAGTTCATCAGCCAAAAGTTCACAAGATTCTGTGATGATCATCGAATTAACAATGTCGCTTCGACAGCTTACAATCCTGCTGCTAATGGCTTAGCTGAAGCTTTTAACAAGACTGTCATCAAGTTCCTCAAGAAGTTTGTATCTACTAACAAACGAAACTGGAGTGAAAAGCTTGGCGAATATCTTTGGGCCTACCGTACTACTGTCCACAATCCCACAGGTTGTACACCCTTCTTTTTGGTGTACGGTTGTGAAGCAGTTCTTCCTCTGGAACTTCAAATCCCGTCCTTAAGGATCGCCATCGCTAATGAGCTCACTACCGAGAACAATGACCTTCTCCGGCTTCAAGAATTAGAAGTGCTTGACGAGAAACGGTTAATGGCTCAACAGCATATTGAGTTATACCAAGCTCGTATCTCGAAGACTTTCAATCGTAAAGTTAAGGTCAGAGCCTTTCAGAAAGGAGAGCTCATTTTAACGGTCAGACGTCCTATGACTATGACTCACTCAAGCAAAGGCAAGTTCGATGCAAAGTGGGAAGGTCCTTACATCGTGAGCAAAGTCTTCTCAAATGGAGCCTATCAACTCACGGAGCTAGACGGTCGAGTTGCAATGATGCCTATCAATGGCAAGTTCCTCAAAAAGTATTATGTATAAATGTGATAGACATTGCTTGTAATTATCAGACAAGTTCATAAATAAAATTCAGTTTTATTTCATCTTGAATGATAGTACATGATATCAAGGAATGTCGCTATCATCCTTCTCAAAATTGGGACGCGGGCTACTACCGTCCTTATCAAAAATATGATCAGCAAAAGAGTCAAGAACATTCTTGCTGGAACCCACCAGAAACTTGCAAGCAGCTATCCTCATGGCTTCTTCTTCTTCAGTCTTTCCTGGTTCAACAAGGAAGTCTAAGATGTCCTTTGGCGGTTTGAGGGCAGATGAACCTTCATCCCCTGCCATCTGCTTTGGTTGAGCCGGTTCAACTGGATGTTCCTTAGCACCTGCTTTCACCTCCGAGGCAAGCTCGGCCTTCTTGGATGCATCTCCAGATGACATTCTTATGTTGAAAAGTGAAAGTGACCATTTTATTTGATTTTCTATTCTACTTATAGACAAAGAATTGTAAGACTATGAAGCGACACATTCATCCGACGGTTCATTCGTTCATCACATTCATCCGACGGTTCACCCGTTCATCACATTCATCCGACGGTTCATTCGTTCATCACACTCATCTAATGGTTCGTCCGTTCATCTGATGGTTCACCTGTTCATTCTATCCCTTTGACGGTTCGCACGTTCATCATAATCATTCATTTGACGGTTCACCCGTTCATCACATTCATCCGACGGTTCGCCCGTTCATCATAATCACTTATCTGACGGTCCATTCGTTTATCTCGATGATTCATTTCGTTTATATCAGCAACTTATCATCTTTGATTAAGTTGTCTATTGAAATAATGATATTCAATAAATTATATTTGCCACGTCCATATTACCTCTGAGCAGATATAATTGAATACGATTATTTTCTAAAATCAAGAAATATATCATGTCCTGCATCTCTGAATATATTTTCTATCGCTATTATTTATATCTGAATAAGATATACAACAAATAATAGGGCTACAAAAAATGTCTTTTTATTGATCAAAGATGAAAGACGTTACAAAGACACATATCATAAAAAAACAAGAAGATACAAAAGATCCTTCTACTCAGCCGGTGGTGTCATCAAATTGGTCATCTGCTGCTTCAAAATTTGTAGTCGTTCTTCACGAGATTCTATCACTCGTTTCCTAGCTACTTCCATCCCAGATTTATCATCGAAGGTTGGCAGGGTTATTAATCTGCGAGTGACTTCAGCTTGAGGAGCAGCAGCATATTCATCTCTTTCTCGAGTCAGAACACCAAGTTGTTGAATTACAGTTTGATGTTGGGTAGCCTCATCTTCCAGAGTTAATTGAGCAAGTCTCAGTTCTTCCTGAAGACGGGCAATTTTCGCTCGTAATTCAGCAACTTTCCTTTCTTTCTCTCCAGCAATAGACGCCACTGTTTCTACTTTGGAGTTGTACTCAGCAGATTTGGCAGTGAAAGTATCCAAGAGAACTTAGAAATTAACTTTCTCAACTGCGGCCTCTTGAGACATCCGTTCAAATTCAGCTTGCACCAGAGGCTCTACCTCTCCCCTTTTTAGCTCTTTGTAGCTCTTAACTGAAGTCTCCAACTCATCTAATATATGATCAAGAAAAGTAGCCAGAGTTTCATCGCCTTGGCTGCGGATGGCATTAATCAAGTAAGAGGTTGGACCTCTAACTGTAGAAAAAGGAGCCTCTTCCTCCTCTATCACCCTATCTATTAAGGGTCCCAAAGAGTTAAAGAAGAAGTTGGTGAAAGAGCTGATGAAAAATTGGTTGGTGGCTAAAGCACCAGGAGTAGCAGCGACTCCTGTTGATGATGAAACAATAGGACGTTCAGCCACTTGGACGGGAGGCTCTTTTAAATAAGGAAACTAAAGTAGAGCTGGTTGCTCCTCCCGGTTGTTCCTCTGCAAAAAAAAAGAAAAAAAAAGATAAACTTTATCATTTTGTCTGTCATTTGCAGCTATTGAAAAGATCAAAAGTAAAAGCAGTCTTACCGTGGCTCGGTTCAGTGATGATTCGGTCATCTGCTGGCCCAGATTCCAATCTAGCAGAAGTAGCCTCAGACATTACTGCCTGGCTTCTGCCTGCCTCGGAGCCACCTGACAAATGACGACTGCTGCTAGCTATCGTCGTTACAGGTACTATATCCGTACACACTGGAGGAGCTGGGGAAGATTCGATTTCTGCATGGATCAAAGATAGAGATATCAACTATTAATCTATGAAAAGAAGATTGATAAATTCATTTTATACCTTTGGGATCAACAGTAGGAGTTTCCTTTAGGGCCACTTCCTCATCCGCAGCCTTTTCGGGAGATACCTGCACCTCAACATCCTTTTCAGGATCCAGGGTATTATTAGCAGCTTTGGGAGACACATGGACTTCAATGTCCTCTTCAGGATTCTGTGTATCATCAACAGCCTCTGATGATGTACTCTCCTCACTTTCATTATCCTCAGGAGCTTCTTCGCTGGCAGTTGCAGCGGCATGATCAGTATCATCTTGCAGACCGAAGTCGCAATCATTTAATGCATCAATCATTAGACGATCCTCCTCTTCACGAAGTGTTCCTGGCGTAGCAGGAAGCTGAGTCGTTTCTACCGCCGGTAAAGGAGATCGTAAAGCTTCATCTTCTCTAGGCTGTGCAGCCTCCTCTCTCTGTGCAGCCTCCTCTCTCTGCTCTGGACTAGGCTCAGAGGCAGGAGTAGGAGATGACATAGTAATTACAGCAGCAGCATTCACTACCACCGAAGATAGGCTCACTTTCTTTCTCTTTCTAATAGCCAGCTTCTTTCTATGAAGAGGCCTTTCTGTGCTCTCCACATCTACTACATCAACCGGCTTTTGAATAGAAGTCGGCGTGGTTGCCTCTTCTCGTTGAATTGACTCGGCCATCTGCCGAGATTGTGATCTAGTAGTAACTTTCTCTGGTTGATCTAGGATAAGTTTCTTCTTTACAGCTGGAGAAG
>JANAVB010043095.1:0-33036 GCA_029216955.1 Iris pallida | reverse complement strand
GTGGTAGGCCGAGCCTGCGATGGGATCGGGTGGCTGCGGGCGGCTCGAGCAGTTGTGGCGCGTGGTGAGGCAGGATCTGGTCGTCGATGTCCGGATGGAGGCGCACGCGGAGTTTCGACTGGGAGGAGACGGCGCCGGTGGTGGCGCGGCCACCTGGGAAGGAGGCGGCGGCCGGGATGGCGGAAGAAGCCGGGATACGGGGGTGGTCGTGCTCGCGGTCGTCGCGGCGCAGTGCCTGGCCCGGCGGTACTGTATCCGTTCGGGCGTGGAGAACGGGAAATCGATCAGAGGGGTAAATCGGGGGTGGCGACGGACTCGAGGCGAGTGACGGGCACCTCGAGGGCACTCTCAGTTCGGAGCAGAAGATGAGCGGAGGGCGGCTCAGGTTAGGATCTCACTTCTTCTTCTTTGTTGTGGATTTTGGGGACGGTGTTAGCGAAGATTAGGAAATTGGTGGTAGCGGCGGTGTGTCGGCCCGCTGATGATGGAGGTTTACTGGTTGTGGCTGGGACATCATTTAGGTGAGGTGGTGGTGATGGCGGATGATTGAGGTGGTTTGGTTGATGAGGATGGGTTGGTCGGGGAGACGACCGGGGAGCGTAGGGCTGCTAGAAAGCTCGGGTAGGGCAGAATTTGGGTTAGGGTCTCGTGTCCGGGATGTGGACACAAAGATGCAGATGTAATTATAATGGAAAAAAAATATAGTGGAGAGGATGAGGCACAGACACGATGCACCTGTTGAGGAGATTGGTTTGGTAGATTTTATGGATGAGTACCTCTCCTTATATAGGAGGTGAAAATTCCCAGTTAGATAAGGACTTGCAGTAGTTTAAACCCCGATGGATAATTCGATCTTTTATTTAAATTGATTTAGAATTTAAACAATCAAAATTAAATCGGTCTACATAAACTTTCTTTTAATTTAAAGTAAAATCTTTTCCCAATTTAATTTATCAAAATAATTCAAATATTAAATACAACAAAATTTTAAATATCTTTTCCATAAATATTGAAATATAGCATTTAATTAATTTCGAAAATCAAGAATATTACTTAAATATTTGAAATATATTTGTATAAATATTTATACTAATTAGAATTAGTTTTTGAAAATCGAGTGGGCATGAAATAAATTCCATGTCTCTCTTGAAAACAAAATAGTTTTCGAAATCACTACTTATGTTTGCGCCATTAAATAAAAATAATCCCCTTTTTTTAAATAATGCTTGCCAATACGCTACGAGATGTAATAATACAAATATTTAAATACTTATTTTTCTATATGGAAAATGTTTTAATAAATTTTTTATATGAATATACATACTAACTCGTAATTTCGTACGCGACGTACAAATACGAATAACGCGAACTCGTACGCGATGTATAATTACAAAAACATCAATACCAAATTAATTTAGAAAAAAATCATAGTAGAAATTTAGGGGTTTTACATCATACCCAACTTAAAAGAATTTTGTCCTCGAAATTTAGGAAAATTTTAGGATAGGTAGAGTCGAGTAGGTTGAAAATTTTCTTGATATGAAAACACGATCGAAACATTTGGGTGAAGAGAGGGAAACGACAGTAGTGAAAACGGCTATTTAGTTGGCTGAAAAAGCAACGGATATCGTTTAGAAATGACCATGTGCATGACAACCCCTCCATGTCTATTTACTACCATCAATCCAAGATTTGCGGGAATCTCACGATTGTTAATAACTTCCTCGATCTCAATCTATGATCAGTAACTCAGTATTTGTGTTGTGTTATAATCCTTGAATCGTCAATATTATCTCATCAATAATCGCCTTTTACAATTTTGGTTTCTCCTTAAAATTTACATTCCATAAACTTAAATTACTTCCTTCCTTTATTTAATTTGATAATCGTCCTCGAGAATTATATTTTTTTCATAATTTTTTACTCCAAAATATATATTCTAATTCAGTTATCTCGTACTAGAAATTCTATGACTTCCGAAATTTTCAATTCAAATAATCTCTACTCTTCTTCTTCAAGCTATCTATATAATTTTATATATATACCTTTTTCCTCAAGCTAAATTTCGTCTTTCCTCGAAAATTAAAAAAAATTTAATAACCTTCAATCGATTTAGTCGAAGTGAATATCAATTTCTATCTAAATCATGAAATTTGTATTCATAATCACCATAGAAAAAAATATAATCCTTAAATCATCATGAATAAAAAGAAAACTTATCCTCAATGTTGGGGTAACTTTGAGAACTATAACACCCTATTTATTATCATAAAAAGTTTATCAATAATGGATTTACCTCGAAAAACTAATATGTCAATCGAAAAGCCTACTGCCCCTTGCTCATATCGTAATATCACCTTTCTCAATTCCCTTTTATATGGTTTACCACAAAATTTCACTAATGTCTATAATCACACAATTATCCCCTTTTTTTTTACGATACTGCTAATCACCTTTGTGGGACTTTCCAATTTAGTCCCGTATGACTGAAGGGTGTCATGATACAACTATCATCTTTGCACAAGGGAATCAAAAGAACAATGTTGCATATGTCATGGGAAGTCAAATAAAAATCCCCAAAGGGAAGGGCCAAACAATTTGGGAGGAAATTTTGGTTAGGTTCAACGGTTGTGGTATGGTTTGGGCAGTGATTGAGAGTTACTAAATTAACGCACAAAATAAAAAGGATAAGGGTTAGGTAATCAAGATAAAACATAAAGTAAGCATATTAAGGAATTAAGTAGAACAAAATCACATATCGGTTTGAAGGAATTGAGTCGAGGTTCATAGTCGATAAATATATCGGTATCATGGTAAAGGTTACCGTTTAGTCTCTTATGACCCCAAAGTCAAATCATGAAAACATAATACAAGGAGAAGTGTTTTAGTGGCACGTGATATACCTACATGAAGGTGGGCTCGTTTAGGTCTTGCATATAAAATTTGTGGGTTGGAAAAGTCTAGTGTTGTGCTCCAAATACCCAAGTCACGGTAAAGGACACAAAAGAATTTAAAATGGAAAGTGGGAGTTCATGAGATAATGATTAATGCACAAAAAAATAAATGACCAAGCTAAGGCACGAAATAAGATAATTCATATTCGAGTAAATCAAGGTAAAATAAGTTAGGGATACAGTTTCTAAAAATGGAGTATGAGAAAGTCACAATAAAATTAAGGTTTGAGGGAAAGTCGAGTGAGTCAAGATTGAGATATCTTTACATAGTTTGGCAGATGACTTGACTACACTCGAGTACACACAACTATCATAACAATTAATGAGGAATACTTGTATCCCATTAAGGTGACATGCTTGCTTCTTGGTCCTCTACCAATATATTATCTAATTTCAAATTTCAAGTTCCTCAACAGTTTCGAAATAAAATCTCAAGATACTCCATTTAGTATACTTAAAGTTTTAATTTCCTTCAAATAATCATATCTAATGCAGCACAACTAACTTTTCATAATAAGCCATCACTTTTAAAATTTTCCAATTCTCAAATGTACCTCAGGATAAACTCTTAGCCCGTTTCATCAATCACAAATCATATATCTCAATTAAATCTTTTTTTACCAAAATTTTAAATATCCATAATCAAGGCTTTAAACTTGAAAATCTAATAACTTTATAAATCATAGATCTTATGACGTAATTTAATTCAGAAAAGAATATATATATTTTATCCAAAATTTATCAATCATCTTCAAATTTTGGTCAATCGTAAATCATACTTCTACATTTAAAATTTTATGATCCTTTTCAAATCAATTTATATCCCTCCAAAAGATGTATAGTTATAACTCAATAAATCATAAATGTTCAAAGACTTTCAAAAATCAAAATGCAAATAAAATCAATTTGTTTCCTTGACCTAACTATCCTTTTGTGAATACCACCTTGTAAAAAATTCCAACTATCTTTTGAAAGCGGTAATATGCTACTACCAAATTTGGAATTAACTAACCCTTAAGATCATATTTCTCAAATAAAATCTCAATGCATATTAATTGTCAATGCATCCATCTAGCCATGTGTTTAACCTATGGGCATATACTAGTGTAGTCATCTTTCTAACCATGTTTAGCACGAGATGATAGGGTGTTGGTAGAAGGAGTTCAAGCAAGATGCAAAAATCAAGGGAAGCCACGGGAGTCGGAATATGGAAATCAAGGAAGGTCAAGGAAGGTGATCAAGTATATAGATGAGATTCCTAGATTCTAATCCTATATTACAGGTCTGCTCAGTACAATTATGTAACCGAAATGGCAAACTTGACCTGCATGGGCCACCACAAAAACATGTTACGCCCCAGTCCCAAAATACTTGGGACTAGATACGTATCATGCCATCTGTATACATACGAAGTCTACTCCAATATATAAAGACTCGTATGTATACATAAGCTATATAATATAGTATTCCAAGACAAACTAAATCTCATCTACAATGAATAGAATAATGGTATAAAATCAACTTGAATATTTTTAGTACAATCGTTGGGCGGAGACAAAGTCCACTACCAACTTTCAAATGAGAGAAAGTATACAAGGAAATGACCCACGAAAATATCGGGACGAACCAAAAGCAACCATCTTCGAAAAATGGAGAAGATCACGGCCTTGGCTAGAACACCTGCAGAAATCACAAGACACACTTGGAGAGATAACCAGGTCCTCAGAGGGACGTAACAAGACACATAATATCATGCCATAAACTGAATAGTAAGAGTTCAATAGAAAATATACATGCGTAAAGGATCCTAACCATTCTATGTGGAATGCACTTTAGAGGACAATGCTCTACACAGGGGCTGTAACGGATTTACGCAAGCAAGTAATAAAGAGTGGCCGTCAAGTAGCGCTCATACGAGACGCTATCGGCCCTGGAAAGAAGGTAGTGCTCATAAGAGTTACCCTCAGCCCAAAATGTGTGTAAAAATAAAATGTAGCCCCTACGCTAATAACTGTCCCCTCCCCCCAATGATACTATACATGCATCATCTCCATGACACTGTTTAATCCTTAATAACTGCCAAGTCTTCTACACAATCTATTAGCAGTTATATCCTAACGCACGTCCTGTACACACGAATGATCAGTCAGCACGCAAGTCCGCATCTATATGCGACTCACAAATCACACACAATCCGTGGCACATCGTGACAGTTTATGAGATGCACTAAACATACGGTGGTCCCTTAACTCTAAGTCAATTGCATAAAATATAATAATTTGCATCTATATATAGTTTTTGAAAGAATAACATAAAGAAAAAGCATGCATGATATTGAGCAAGAAATTAAACAGTAAAGGCAAGGTGTCTTGCCTGGTGTTACGCCTGGTGTGGTACAATGATCCAACAAGTCCTGTTATGTCCAATGGCCGGGTCGATATGTGAGAGTCCGGTATTGCGTGAATATAAGAACGAGGGATCAGTCGTGGTCAAGGAAAAGAATTGAATAAAATAGTTATGACGTTTGAAACTATATTTTTGTTATCCCAAAATATTTGTAAGTAGCTATATATAAAAATCGTTTTAGGTTAACAAATTTTCTAGTAAAAATATCTTATATAAATACTTGAAAATGTATGTAATAATTTGGAAACCGCCTTTTTTATTTGATCAAAATATTTTAAGTTTAAATAGGAAGACAACATAACCTTGTTGATATATATATTTTTAGGCAAAAGTCATATTCAAATTCAGTAAAATAATAATAATATAGTAATAATAATAATAATATAGTAATAATAATAATAATGACGACTATAATATCAGTAATAATAATTACTAATAATACTAATTAATAACAGTAATACAATAATAATAGTACTAATAACAATATTTTAATAATATTAATTAAAATCCTAAACTATAGCTCTCTTAAATGATGATAATATAATAATAATAATAATAATATACTTACAAAACCTTTGGTTAATAAAAACCACTAATAATAAATAATGATAATAATGAATATAATAATAATAATAATACTGATATTAATTTAACTCAGCTCTCTTCTCCTCAGTGAAGAGAGAGAGAAGGTTAAGAAAGAAAAAAAATGCTACTCAGAGAAGAAGAGGAAAATAGGGGGATCGGCTGAAAGGGACTCACCGGAGGGGAGCGGCGCGCTCGGGGTCGGCGCCGGGCGCTGGTGGTCGAGGGGTTGTCCGACCTGTGGTGCGAGGGACATCGGTACGGTAGCGGCTGGATCTAGGGCTCGCGGTGGCTGTTGCTCGAGGATCGGAGGCGGAGGTTGCTCCAGGCGGCAGCGCGGGTCGCAAGGTCGGGCGGCTAGGGCGCCACCAGCGGTGGTGGGCCGAGCCTACGGCAGGATCGGGTGGCTACGGGCGGCTCCGAGCAGTTGTGGCGTGTGGTGAGGAAGGATCTGGTCGCCGGCATCCGGATGGAGGCGCACGTGGAGTTTCGACTGGAAGGAGGCGACGCCGGAGGTGGCGCGACCACCTGGGAAGGAGGCGGCAGCAGGGATGGCGGAAGAAGCCGGGATATGGGGGTGGTCGTGCTCGCGGTCGCCGCGGCCCAGTGCCTGGCCCGGCGGCACTGTACCCGCTCTAGCGTGGAGAACGGGAAATCGAGCAGATGACGGGGTAAAATTCGGTAGCGACGGACTCGAGGCGAGCGACGGGCACAGCGAGGGCACTCTCGGTTCAGAGCAGAAGATGAGCGAAGGGCGGCTCAGGTTAGGATCTCACTTCTTCTTCTCTGTTGTGGATTTCGGGATGGTGTTGGCAGAGATTAGGAAATTGGTGGTAGCGGCGGTGTATCGGCCCGCTGATGATGGAGGTTTACTGGTTGTGGGTGGGACGGCATTTGGGTGAGGTGGTGGTGATGGCGGATGATTGAGGTTGTTTGGTTGATGAGGATGGATTGGTCGGGGAGACGACCGAGGAGCGTAGGGCTGCTAGAAAGCTCGGGTAGGGCAGAATTTGGGTTAGGGTCTCGTGTCCGGGATGTGGACACAAAGATACAGATGTAATTGTAATGGAAAAAAAATATAGTGGAGAGGATGAGGCACATACACGATGCACCTGTTGAGGAGATTGGTTTGGTAGATTTTATGGATGAGTACCTCTCCTTATATAGGAGGTGGGAATTCCCAGTTAGATAAGGACTTGCAGTAGTTTAAACCCCGATGGATAATTCCATCTTTTATTTAAATTGACATAGAATTTAAACAATCAAAATTAAATCGGTCTACATAAACTTTCTTTTAATTTAAAGTAAAATCTTTTCCCAATTTAATTCATCAAAATAATTCAAATATTAAATACAACAAAATTTTAAATATCTTTTCCATAAATATTGAAATATAGCATTTGATTAATTTAGAAAATCAAGAATATTAGTTAAATATTTGAAATATATTTGTATAAATAATTATACTAATTAGAATTAGTTTTTGAAAATCGAGTGGGCATGAAATAAATTCTATGTCTCTCTTGAACAAAAATAGTTTTCGAAATCACTACTTATGTTTGCACCATTTAACAAAAATAATCCTTTTTTTTTAATAATGCTTGCCAATACGCGACGTGATGTAATACTACAAATATTTAAATACTTATTTTTCTATATGAAAATTTTTTTAATAAAATATTTTATATGAATATACATACTAACTCGCAATTTCGTACGCGACGTACAAATACGAAAAATGCGAACTCGTACCCGACGTACAATTACAAAAAAAAATCAATACCAAATTAATTTAGAAAAAAATCATAGTAGAAATTTAGGGGTTTTACACCCCCTTCCCGTCCGACCACTACGACACGCCATCTCCAATGTCGTTTCATTACTCCGATTATAATTTCGATAAACTTCTTATTTTTTTATAATTTGAGTAAATTTCTTTACCCTATATGAAAATTTCTGTTGTCAGAGAGATGGCTCCCAAGACTCCCCGAGGTATTGCTGCTAGCCGAGGAAGGGGCCGAGGCAAGGAACCCTTGGAGGTCGATACGAAGAAAGTCCCCGTCGTCAAACAAGAGCCGGTGACTGTTAAGGACGAGGTGTTACCAAAGGTCGAGGTCAAGGAAGAACCGATGACCATCAAGGAAGAGATTGCTTCCAAGATTGAAGTTAAGGTGGAGCCACCGTCAGAGAGTAGTAGCATCGTGACTGACCCTCATGTCCCTACAGAAGACCTCAACCAGATTGAGCCTTCGTATTCAAAGTGGCTGATAGAATGGTACATGCCTCAACGCAACTATGATCCCTGGCTGTGAGGATTCATCGTCTGACTTACGGTCTTTGCTGAGGCCAAAGTCGATTATCCTTTTTATTGAATATTAAATATTTGTATTTAAATATTCAATATTTATGTATTTTGTGCGAATAATTTGAATGCTTGGGATAGTTGTGTGTTGGAATTGTTTGTGTTTTGTATATTAGAATATTTGTGTTTTGTATATTTGTGCTTGAGATATTTGTTTTATTGAATATTGAATATTTGTGTTCTGCATATTGGAATTGTGTATATTGGAATTGCTTGGGATTATTTGTGTGTTTGGTATATTAGAATTATGTATATTGGGAATGTCCAGCTTTATGCTATTATTTTTCAAAATATTCCCAGATATCGACGGACTGGCAGCCACTTTCCGACGGACTATCCGTCGCTAACTGGGGGATTCCCAGTTAGCGACGGCTGGGCGACTAACACCCGACGGATTATCCGTCACCAAGGTCCTGGAATTATAAAAGATATCCAGGAGCCTGTCGACGGAATATCCGTCGCGACTCCGCCGCTAATCCGACGAGATTGGTGACGGATTAGCGACATATTTTGCGTATCGAAAACCCTCTAATACGCATTTAACGACGATTTAGCGACGGTTTGGCCGTCGCTAAATGTTGCTACATTAAAATTTTAAACTGTCGAAGTTGACAGAAAATCGTCGGCTAGCCGTCGCTAAATGTTTTGACGTAGCCAATGGTAATCCGTCGCTAAATAGTCGACGAGCGACGTACTAGCGACGGACTAGTTTTAGCGACGAGGTTATTCCCGACGAATTTTTTTAGCCCGTATCCGTCGGTAATTTCAATTAGCGACGGATAGGGCCGTCAGTAAATGGTTGTATTTTAGTAGTGAACATACTTCTGTGAGCATCATTATGCGCCCACAGAAGTCATGCGCCAACACTGTGGTGTACTATACGCCCACGTGTTGCCACGTTATGCGCCTTCTAAGCAGTGGCATATTATGTGCCCACGTACTATCCATGTGTTATGCGCCCACATGTCTTATTTTGGGCACATGTCCCTTTGGGCGCATAGGATCCTTCAGGACTTAGTTTTTTTTATATTTTTCTGAGTCTGACTTTTTTTTCTGTCTTTGGCTCTTGCATCATCCATGTCGAAGGCTGAGACTATGGTGAAGGAGGAGATGCTGCCTCCTTTCATAAAATAAGAGTCACCATTTGTCAAGAAGAAGGTACTGGTGCCAAAGATTGAGGAAGAAGAAGAGCCGGCGCCTGTCGGGGGAGGGAATTACTCCCAAGAGTGAAGCTGCTGTAAAGGAGGAGCACCAGCCTGAGAGTAGTAGGACTGGGGGTTCTGACCTTCCTGCTCCAGCCGAGGGCCTTGATCAAATGGATCCTTCATATGCGAAATGGTTGAGGGAATGGCATATGCCTCGCCACAGCTAGGAACAGCGGGTTCCCATGAATGTCCGTATTTTGTCTTTGGTATTTTTGTCTATTTTTATCTTTATTTTTCAATTCTTCTGGGCATCAGATGTAATCCTCTACTTCTTGTCTGGGCGTAGAGATGAAGAACTTTTTGTTTTGCTAATGAGATATAGTCCTATGAATGTGACTGATTTTGATTAAACAGAGTACATTCGCTCCATTCTTTGCTTGTGATATCTGCGGTGATTGTGTTTAAGAGCCAATAACATAGCATTTGTGTAAAGGGTATCCCGCTAGGGGAACTTCCACCCTCCTTTTTGTTTGCTTGAACCCATCGCCCTTCTGTACGCTGGCGGTGCGGGTAATAGATTTAAAACAAAAACCCAACGGCGGTAATATGGATGTGAAAGATTTTATGGTCATGACACCATGTCTTTTATCCCGGATTGGGTATAGGTGTCGAGTCGAAAGACTATCGGTATCAGAGGTGGTATAGACGTGACACATGATAATCAGGAGTGGCTTTGTGAAATATCGATGCTAGAGGAAATGTGGACGTAGCAAGGATATTTTTGGTAGGTATTTCGCTGGAGAATTTTTTTGATGTAGACCTATTATCTGTTTTATATTCGAATGATTCGAATATAGATAATAAGTTGAGCGAAGCTGCTAGTAGAGGTAATATGGACGTAATAGCAGAGGATGTTCGATATCTGACCATAGGTGATATGGACATGGAAAGATATATAACATTAAGTAGGAGTGGATAATTCAGAGGTAGTAGGGACGTGATTATCCTTGATGAATGCTTTGCTCAGAGGTTATGCAGACATGGCAAAACATAAACATTTTACTCAGAAAATAATTATCAGAAAACAATTCAGAGGTAATAGGGACGTAACTTGTTTTCGTCAAATAGAGTCAAAAACGGAAATGATTCTACTGGAGAAATATTTAGTGGGCCTATTATCCAGGACGTATTCAAGACTCTTAAAATACGGATAATAGTTAGATAGTTTTTTTTGAATCATATAAACATCGTACTGTACATTTACATGACTGAATATATGTGAACATTATTTAAAAGGGGTTACACATAATATTTCTTCAGGAAATTGCCATTGATAGGCATCATGGGCAAGTCACCCTCAGGCTTGGTCAGCCGGTACGCACCATTAGAATACACCGATTCTATGACGAAAGGGCCTTCCCATTTAGGCTAGAATTTTTCTTTTATTTTGTGCGTCATGACCATCGGTCTTCTCACTGCTAGGACCAGATCGCCGACTTGGAAGACCCTTTCCTTCACTTTTTTATTGAAGGCTCTGGAAAGGCGTGCTTGGTATAGCTCAATGTGTTGTTGAGCTAACAAGAATTTTTCGTCCAGTGCTTCGAGCTCCTGGAGTCGCAAACGATAGCTCTTTTCAGTAGTCAGCTCGCTGGCTAAAGCTACACGAAGAGAAGGAATCTAGATTTTTAAAAGAAGAACTACTTCGCACCCATAAATCAGAGAGAATGGCGTATTGCCTATTGGAGTTCGGACCGTTGTGCGATAAGCCCATAGACATTCATCGAGCTTTTCGTTCCAATCGTGCTTGTTTGAAGACGTGAACTTCTTGAGATATTTTATAATGGTTTTGTTGAAGGCTTCTGCTAGCCCGTTAGCCGTTGGATTATAGGCAGTAGAGGTTACGTTCTGGATTCGATTCTTATCGCAGAACCGATAGAACGCATGGCTTGCGAATTGTGGACCATTATAATGGATGATCCTGCGAGGTAGACCGAAGCGGTAGATGACGTGATGTTTTATGATACTGATCACATTTGACGTCTTCACTTCGGTGAGCGGTATAGCTTATGCCCATCTGGAGAAGTGATCGATTATGGCTAGGATCAACCGATATCCTTTGGTGGATGACGGTCTGATTGGTCCTATGACGTCCATGCCCCAGGCTTCAAATAGCCAAGATGCTGCTATCAGATGTAGAAACTCTGAAGGTTGATGAATGAAATTGATGTAGAACTGATAAGCTCTACACATTTTTGCATATTCGACAGCATCTGCTACCATTATGGGCCAGTAATAACCCATTCTTTTGAGGCGATCTTGTAATTTAGGGCCTGGTTGATGTGCACCACAAACACCATCATGTGCCTCCCGGAGTGCGTATTTGGCTTTCGTGTCTGACAAGCATCGTAACAGTAGCCCGTCATAAGAGCGTCGGTACAACATCTTGGTAGTTGTGTCGTAGTAAAATCTGAAGGATCGCCTTTGGATGGATACTTCTTCCTTCGGGTCCTCGGGGAGGATTCCATAGACAGCGTAGTCTATGAAGGGAAATCTCCAGTCTTTAGCATCGACGTTTGTTTCCGCTGCGTAACTATGATAAATATGCAAGGCATTTTTCACACAGAATAGTTCTCGACCAGACACTGTGATCGACTGCTGAGTATTGGTAGGAACGGTCAAGGAAGCAGCGAGACCCGCTAGTGCATCTGCTTCTATATTCTGTAGTCGAGGTACGTGCTCGATGAAGAATCCAGCAAAAGTAGACGCCAACTCGATTGTTACTCTGTGGTAGGGGATGAGATCTTCGTGGCGAACTTCATAATCCCCTCGGACCTGACTAACTATTAGCTTGGAATCACCGTAAGTTTCTAGATAGTCAACTCCCAGTTGCTTTGCCAGTTGTAGGCCGATTATTAGAGTATTATATTCGGCCACAATATTGGTGCATGGTTCCACCACAGAATATGCACGGTATATAACCAAATGATCAGGTGACACGAGCATGACACCTACTCCAGCCATGATGTTTCCTTTGGGCCCTGTTCTTGATGCACCGTCAAAGAATATTTGCCAAATAGGGATTGCTTCAGTTGCAGTGTTAGACTCCACCACTTCGTCGAGGATTTTATCGTAGAGTTTGGACGACTCCGGCACCGGATGAGTTGCTAAGAAATCAGCTAATGCTTAGCCTTTTACTGCCTTCTGAGGGACGAAGATCATATCATATAGAGTCAACAACATTGCCCATGTAGCTAAATGGGAATTGAGAGAACCCGACTTAGTTATGAGTATTCTGAGAGGGTTGACTTTAGATATAATATGGATAGTCTGTCCGGACACGTAGTGGCGTGTCTTTTGAATGACAAATACTAGTGCAAGGTATTCCTTCTCCATCGGTGTGTATTTGTGTTCGGCACCCACCATTACGCGGCTGAGGTAGTAGATTGACTGTTCATGGCCGCCTTTATTCTTCTGAGCTAAGAGGGCGCCAAGAGAATGGTCCATAGCCCGGACATATAGTAAGAAGGGCTTCCCCATTATTGGAGCTACTAATACTGGAGGGCTTATAAGATACGCCTTGATGTCGTCGAATGTACGTTGACATTGTTCAGTCCAGACGAAAGATACGCCTTTCTTCATTAGCTGGATGAACAGTTGACACCTTCCAGAGAGGTTTGAAATGAATCGTCTGATGTAGGCTCGCCTTCCTTGTAGTTCACGTAGCTCTTTGAGGTTTCTTGGAGGATGCATGTCGAGAATAGCCTTCACTTTCTCCGGGTCCAGATGTATATCCATTGAAGTGATGACGAAACCAAGGAACTTGCCGCTGGAGACTCCCAGAAAAGACTTGGTTGGATTCATCTTGAGTTGGTGTGCACGCATTAGTTCGAACACCGTTCTCAAGTCTTGGAGGTGGTTGCCCTTGAGATGACTTTTGACTGCGATATCGTCTGCGTAGAACTCCACATTTTTGTGCAAATGATTGCAAAAAATTGTGTTCATGGCTCGTTGGTATGTCGTCCCTGCATTCTTCAATCCGAAGGGCATCACCGTATAGCAGTATACCTCCAATGGTATTCAAAAAGATGTGTGCTTCTCATCATCGGGGAACATCTTGATTTGGTTGTAGCCTGAGAACCCATCCATGAAGGATATCCGTTCGAAGCCGCAAGTATTGTCGATCATTACGTCGATGATCGGTAGAGGGAACTCATCTTTCGGACATACAAAGTTCAAATCACGGTAGTCGATACAGACTCGAACTCTACTATTCTTTTTCATGACAGGGACGATGTTGGCAACCCAGTCTGGATGTTGTTCCTCGTGAATGAATCTACTGGCGATGAGCTTCTTGACTTCATTCTCGATGGCTTCTATGACGTCTGGTCAAAATCGTCGTTGTTGCTGTTTCACTGGTATAGCTTTAGACAAAATGTTCAGGCGGTGCATGGCAACTTTAGGGTCCAAGCCTGGCATGTCTTCATAGCTCCGTGCGAAGACGTCGATGTATTCTCTTATAAGCTGTATAAGAGATTGGCGTTCATCATCAAATAAGCTTTTACTGATAAAGATTGGTTTGAAGGATGCTTCATCTCCTGGATTGACTTTGATGACTTCCTCTTTTGTAGGTGGTTCACGTTGTTCGAAGCACAGCTCCTACCTGGTGTCCATATTTTGAGCCTATTATTCGAATTCGATTGATTGGACATTATCTGTAATTTGGTCTGCAGAAACCATGTTGACGGACAGAGTTGCTTTGAATATGTCGTCGATGCTAGAGTCTGAGTCCCAGAGGGAGGATTCAGAAGAATGGGAACAACGATCTGCTTTATTATCTGATCTTTCGGGAGTTGTTGGAGGAGAAACATAGCCCAAACTAGCACCGCTTCATTGATAGTAATTCTCGGGTTTGCCGGGAGGAGCAAAGTGTCGTATTGGCAACCATCGTTCTCGGTCGTAATTTAGCCCTTCGTCGCTTTTGATGTCATATCCCATATTCTGGATGATATTCTTGGCCTGCCAACTATACCGAAAAAGTTGTATTTTTCTAGAGTCATAGTCAGCTTCTGTGTTGTGCTTGGAAGAAGTAGAGTCTGGAACGAACTTTCTCTCGCCAATTATACGACCGAAGATGATTAGCTCTTCATCTTTCTTTCTGGCTGGAACAATGAAGTAGAGGATATCATCAGGGTAAACTTTTTTTTGTAGGTGAGGTGTTGTGACCGACATACAGAGGTGTCGTCCTATGTCGTTCTCTAGAGCGTATATCGTATCAATATAGTGGTTTACAGATTGATAGACATCGGAGTAATTCAAAGATAAACCTACTAAGGAAATACGCAAGTTCTTCTTCAGGGATAACATCATCCACTGAAGGTACATATTGATATACTCAGTGAGAGGATCATCATCTGGAAGAGGAGCCACAGTCTTGGCCGAGTTCACCACGTAGGTTAATTCTTCAGGATTGGGAGGACGGGCATCATTAGGTTCCCCCCTGGGTGTCTTGCTAAGAGTGATGGTCAATGGTTTGACCTTGTCGGGTTTCTTCTTTTTTTACTCAGATTGTGAGAGGCTTCAAGGCACTTTTTGGAGTAGTACGTCCTTTGACTCGGATAATCAGGGGACCATCGTTAGGGGATGGCATTGCTTCAGCTTCATTGCCAGCTTCATTGCCATCATCCTCAGGAGGTTGAGATTGGTAAAGTACCGAATCTCGATAGCAAGCTTCAATGCCCTTAAAAGGATCGACATCGGCAAATTCTGTCTTTACGACACCGTCGCTATTGACGTACTTGAAGCACTGGTGAAGTATGGAAGGGACGATCATGTTCTTATGTATCCATGGACGTCCCAACAAGACGTTGTAGGATACATTGGCATCGATCACATAGCAGGAAACCTCCATTCGGAGATCACCGATCTGGCATTTGAGACAGATCTTGCCCAGTGGATGGCTTCGACCAGCATTGAAAGCCATGATAGTTGTGTTGGTTGCGGATAGCTTGTGCAGAGGGATTCCCAGGATCTGAAGCAAATTTCTAGGAATGATGTTGAAGGAGGATCCTGGATCGATGTGCATGCGATCCACCTTGATCGCCCCGATATACCCTGTATAGTACAGGGGTCTATCATGACGATTATTTTTTAGTAGCATGTCCTCCTGTGAGAAGGTGATGTTGGGCACCACTTCCATAGTACTGTGGCAGTAAGTGCAGAAGACAGGATCTTCAGCAGGAGCTTTGACTTCGGCGAGGTAAGAGTCGGCATGTAGCAATGCCTCACTTAAGGCCTTCCGCGTTTCTTTGGAGAGTCGTAATAGATCGAACAGAGACAACCTGGTAGGTGTATTGGCTAACTGAGCCAGGATGTCAAAGTTGTAGGGTCGATCCATGCCTTCGAGAGCTGGCACCTTTAGAGATTTGTCAAACCGCGTCTCCTTCTGCTTGGATTTGTCCGTGGTTTGAGGCTTGGACGGGCCGGCTTCTGAGCTTGTAGGGGCATCAGGAGCTTGAGAAGGTAGTGCATCATCTTGTACGGGATCGTACGTCCGAAGATAAGTCTTTTCCGACTGCGTCTCGCCAGATAGAACCTCCTAGATGGGGAAGGATACCATATGGCATGGCTTAAATTTCTTGCCCCTTCTTGCTTTGGGAAGTGCTACCCCCAGCTTACTTCTTGGACAAGGTTCGGGTGGACCCACATATCTCACCACGTTCAGTTGTGAGTGGAACTAAGGTCGAGTTGCGAGCTGGTGGTAGGTTGACGACTTCCATCATCTGCTTGGGTATCGGGACCACGTCGTCTGGGACTTCTGTAGGAGGAAAGTCGCCAAACTGAAGAGAGATCATGTTAGCAGATACGACCTTGTCTTTAGCTTCTAGGTTGATCACTTGGCTGTCGATAAGCTGTTGTATCTTCTTCTTCAGGACGATGCAGTCCTTGGTGGAGTGATGCACGTACTGAAGATAAATACAGTACTTGGGATCATTGAGTTGGCTCGACTCTGCAGGACATCGTGGCGGAGGCAATGTCAGCTTATTGCCCTTCATCAATGTGTAGAAGATGGTAATGACATCGTCTTCGTCGAAGGAGAAGGTCTCCTTAGGCTTGTCGGAGGTGTCCTGAGAATTGGAAGCTCCTTTGGATGTATCGACTTTCAGGACTTCTTTCCCTTTAGCCCCACGAACATGGATAGTTTAAGGATGCTTGCCGTTGTCTTCAGATTTGGGTGTCTTCAACCCCAGTAGTTCCAAGTTAGGAACGTCATTTTCAGCAGCATCAGCGACCCCAATGAAAGCGGGCCATGTATCATACTTATGTATACCTAGACAAAACTTTACTGTAGGAAGAAAGTTGTGTCGACAAGTATCCATAAGTTCTTAGTCTGGTATGTCGAAAGGCATCTTCAGTGCAAATCGCCTGAAGCGTTCTATGAAGGCGATGACAGACCCAGTCCTCCTTTGCTTGGTCTCGATGAGAGTGGACATACAAACATGTATGCCACTCTCGTAAAACCTGTTGAGGAACAAACTCTCCAAGTCTTTGAATGAATTGATACACCTATCAGGCAGACTGCAGAACCATTCAAAGGCTACCCCCTACAAGGTGCTAATAAACAGCTTCGACAGGAACGGATCGTCTCTGGACAAGTGCAGAGTCTGCGTGTTGAAGTACGTCATGTGCTGACGAGGAGAAGTCAAACCGTCGAATGAGTTCAGCGTTAGCGACTTATAGTTAGGAGGGCAAGTCGCGTTCTCCTACTCAAGGGGATACGATTGAGATATTCCTATCTTCTGTAGCTCGTCTTTATGTGAGATGGTGTCGAGGCGAGCGACCAGGGAATCAATTGTATCCTTTTGATTGAGCAGGTGTTGGGAAACGACTGCTGAACGGTTGTCAGGTGTTGTTGGCAAAGGACCACCCCCAGCATTTGCAAGATTTGGAGGAGGCGCAACGAAATGATACTCCTTTTATAGGGAAGGAGGGTTATTTCTGTGAGCCGGACTAGCGTGGACAGAGACCTTTTGTTGCGATGGAGGAACAGCCCCAGTAACTTAAACTGCCATGATACTGGTAAGCATATCAGTAATCTTGGCGAATACTATTTCAAGACCCTCTAGCCGTTTACTAGTCTGGTTATTGGCTTCTTCAGGTCTTTCTCCGTCCGTTATGTATGTAGATAGCATACGAGAATGAACAGAGAAGCGGTACAACTGGTGCTGATACTGTCTGTCTTTGAGTGGCTAAGTCCTTCATCCGTTTGGGGGTCATCGTCTCCTGGAAGGCTACCCCTAGCGTGGGGGTCATCTGCTTCAGATTTTGAGGGAATGCTACCCCCGGCTTCGTCGTCCATACGGAATCTTGCCTTTGATCGAGTGCCCATATAAACTCCTTCGGATGTGACATCCTGTTGGCCATCTGTTGGTAGACTTCGTTTTCTCCTTCTTGTGGAACTGAGAGAGAAGGTTGGGTTGGTAATCCACCGTCTTTGATTGGGGCTTCCGTAAGGGGGACCCCATGAAGCCAGGTTGGATGAAACACATAGTGGCTTCTCATCGTCAGAGAAGTGCAGTCGTCGAAACACGAACTTTCTCTGAGGCACTCTTGTCACTTTGGAGCAACAACAGTTGATAACAATATTGGTGCACGGAAGTGCACTTTGAATTGTTATGTTTTTCCTCGCTTTACGCTTATGATTTATCATGTCGCACAAGTCAGCGGAAGGGATTTTTGTCTTACAACCCATGTTGTATGCATCCCGAGCTTTGCATGAGGGTTCATAAGGAGAGTAGGCACATCCAGACTTAGTTCGAGTGCAGGGGCTACCCCCATACCTAAGTTCTGTGATGTCCTTGAAGACAGCCCCGTGCTATACGCGTTGGGGCCTGTCTTTTTGCTGTGGGCACATAGGCCTTGAAGATTGGGCTTGGGCGCATGCTTCTTGACAGCATGTTTGAGTCGCCTTGATGTGGGCGCATAGTATGGATCCAGAGAGCCTGGGCGCATAGCCTTAGGCGCATGACTCTGAATGCCCAGCCTGCTGAAGACAGAAGTGTTCTGGTTGGGGCTATGCGCCCAAACACACCTTTGGGCGCATGGCTTTGGACGCATATTTGGTGGAGCAGCGCTATTTTCTTCCAGTTACGCCTCCTTCGTTTGTGAGCCTCGTCGGGTCTGGCCAGAGTGCCGTACACCCCGATTTTTGGCATCGTAGTATTTTTCTCTGCCAAGTCTCGAGTGCTAAACACTCTGTTGTTGGTTGTGGAGGGAAGAAGTCACTGAGCTAGTAGAGCCCGAAACAATGTGAGTCTTCTCCATTTGGGGGACTTCTGTGGCAGAGTCCTGCGCTAAGGTAACAGAGTCCTTCAACTGTATATCCGCTATGGCACTAGCAGAATATGCGCAGCAAGCCTTCGCAAGCCAAGTCTTGCGAGACTTGTTTAGCTTTGCGGATTTTGAAGGAGTAGAGCCGTCCCTCGAGAGCATCTCTTCGAACGCCTGTTGATCAAACTTTACGATCAGCATCTTCTGAGTACTTCCCACTTTGTCGGTATCATATTGCATCACCACCTTCTCGTCAGAGAAAAAGGTAGTCCCTAGCAGAGTCGCCATTTTTGTGGACACACACAAAAAAGAAAAAGAAAATACTGTCTATTCTTTTATTGGCGCAAGGCACCACAAATTGAGTACGCCTGAGAGATCCAGCGCTGAGGATCCCCAAGTACAAAAAGAATTCCGGAGAATGGAACGATGGAGATCGAGCGACAGTTGATCCTTTACTCCGTTGACACTCCGATTACAAAAGTGGAAGAAAACCTAAGAAAATTGCAAACTCTTGCCTCATTTGCAAAAAGTACGACAATTTGGCTCTTGAAAATGCTCTTCATTGTATGTGTTGAATAGGGATGACGCCCCCCTTTTATAGTCATTCTTGAGCTGGAATGGTGTTATGCGCCCACATGAGGAAACATGCTAGTTTTTATGTGGGCTCATGGTACTGCTTTGGGCGCATAGGACGTCGATGCATACAGGCTACGAGATCATGGCGTTGACGTGGCCGCATGCTTCGGTGCACAACTGCTCGTGGAGACTGACGTGACCATGCGCTTCGGTACACATTTTGATCATGGTTTTGACTGAGTCAGGCTTGGGCACAAAGCTATGTCTCAGGCTATGCGCCCTACTTTCGGGGGAGTTAGTCTTGGGCGCCTGGAACTTCGCTGGGTGGGCGCATAAAGTTGTACTGACTGGGCGCATAAAGTTGTACTGACTGGGCGCATAAAGTTGTATTGACTTGGCGCATGAAGCTTCGTTGGCTGGGCGCATGGAGCTGACTGAATTGGGCGCATGGAGCTTCATTTGCTAAAAAAATTCATGCTTCTACACCAACGTATCCTACAACGTCTTATTAGGACGTCCATGGATACACGAGAACATGATCATTTCTTCCACGCTTTACCAGTGCTTCAAGCACGTCAACAGTGACGGTATCGTGAATATGGAGTGTGCCGATGTCGATCCTTTTAAGGGCATCGAAGCCTGCTATGGTGATTCGGTACTTTACCAATCTCAGCCCCCAAGGATGACGGCAACGAAGCTGTCATTGAAGCTGAAGCAAGTTCATCCTCCAATGATGGTCCCCTGATTATCCGAGTCAAAGGACGTACTACTCCAAAAAGTACTCCGAAGCCTCTCACAATCTGGGTGAAAAAGAAGAACCCTGACAAGGTCAAACCATTGACCATCACTCTCCGCAAGACACCTCGGAAGGAACCTGCTGAAGTCCGTCCTCCCAATCCTGAAGAATTACCCTACGTGGTAAACCTAGCCAAGACTGTGGCTCCTCTTCCAGCTGATGATCCTATCAATGAGTATATCAATACTCATAATAATGTACCTTCAGCGGAGATGTTATCCCTGAAGAAGAACTTGCGTATTTTCTTAGTAACGGTTTATCTTTGAATTACTCCGATGTCTATCAGTCTATAAACCACTACATAGATACGATATACGCTCTAGAGCACGGCATAGGACCACACCTCTGCATGCTGGTCACGATGCCTCACCTGCGAAAAAAGTTTACCCAGAAGATATCCACTACTTCATCGTCCCAGCCAGAAAGAAGGATGAAGAACTAATTATCTTCGGTCGAATAATTGGCGAAAGAAAGTTCGTTCCGTACTCTACTTCTCCCAAGCACAACACGAAAGCTATCATGACTCTGGGAAAATGCAACTTTTTCGATATAGTTGGCAGGCCAAGAATATTATCCAGAACATGGGATATGACATCAAAAGCGACCAGGGGCTAAACTACGGCCAGGGACGACGGTTGCCAATACGACACTTCGCTCCTTCCGGCAAACCCGAGAACTACTATCAAAGAAACGGTGTTGGTTTGGTTTATGTCACTCCTCCAACAACTCCTAAAATATCAGATGATGAAGCAGATCGTTGTTCTCATTCTTCTGATTCCTCCCTCTGGGACTCAGACTCCAGCATTGGCGACATACTAAAAGCAGCTCTGTCCGTCAACATGGTTTTTGTTAACCAAATTGCAGACGATGTCCAATCAATCGAGCTTAAACAATGGGCTCAAAAGATGGATACTTGGTGGGAGCTGCGCTTGGAACAACGTGAACCACCTACCGAAAACGAAGTCATCCAAGTCAATTTAGGAGATGAATTATCTTTTAAACCAATCTTCATCAGCAAAAGTCTATTTGGCGATGAACGCCAATCTCTTATATAGCTTATAAGAGAATACATCGACGTCTTTGCATGGAGCTATAAAGTAGACGATATCGCAGTTAAAGTCGTCTCAAGGGCAACCACCTCCAAGACTTGAGAATGGTGTTCGAACTATTGCGTGCACACCAACTCAAGATGAATCCAACCAAGTCTTTTCTGGGAGTCTCCAGCGGCAAGTTCCTTGGTTTCGTCATCACTTCAAAGGGTATACAACTTGACCCATAGAAAGTGAAAGCTATCCTCGATATGCATCCTCCAAGAAACCTCAAAGAGCTACGCGGACTGCAAGGAAGGCTAGCCTACATCAGACGATTCATTTCGAACCTTTCTGGAAGGTGTCAACCATTCACTCAGCTCATGAAGAAAGGCGTATCTTTCGTCTGGACTGAACAATGTTAACGTGCATTCGATGACATCAAGAAGTATCTCACAAGCCTCCCAGTATTGGTAGCTCCAATAATGGGGAAGCCTTTCCTACTATATGTCCACGCTATGGACCATTCTCTTGGCGCCCTATTAGCTCAGAAGAATGAAGGCGGCCATGAACAGGCAATCTACTACCTCAGCCGCACAATGGTCGGTATCGAGCACAGATACACACCTGTGGAAAAGGAATGCCTTATACTGGTATTTGCCATCCAGAAGACACGCCACTATGTGTCTGGGCAGACCATCCATATCATATCTAAAGTCAACCCTCTCAGAATACTCATGACTAAACCGGGCTCTCTCAATTCACGTTTAGCTACATGGGCAATGCTGTTGACTCCATACGATATGCTCTTCATTTCTCAGAAGGCAGTAAAAGGCCAAGCATTAGCTGATTTCCTAGCAGCTTATCCGGTGTCAGAATCTTCCAAACTCTATAATAAAATCCCTGATGAAGTAGTAGAGTCTAACACTGTAACTGAAGAAATTCCCATTTGGCGAATGTTCTTTGACGGTGCATCAAGAACAGGACCCAAAGGAAATATTGTGGCTGGAGTAGGTGTCGTGCTCGTGTCACCTGATCATCTGGTTATACATCCTGTATATTCTCTCGTGGAACTATGCACCAACAACGTGGCCGAATATAATGCCCTATTAATCGGCCTACAACTGGCAAAACAACTGGGAGTTGACTATCTAGAAGCTTACGATGATTCCAAGCTAATAGTTAGTCAAGTCCGAGGGGATTATGAAGTTCGTCACGAAGATCTCATCCCCTATCACAGAGCAACAATCGAGTTGGCATCTACTTTCGCTGGATTCTTTATCGAGCACGTGCCTCGACTACAGAATATAGAAGCAGATGCTCTAGCCAGTCTCGCTGCTTCCTTGACCGTCTCTACTAATACTCAGCAGTCGATTACAGTGTCTGGTCGAGAACTATTCTGTATGAAAAATGCCTTGCATATTCATCACAGTTACACAACAAAAACAAACATCGATGTTAAAAACTGGAGATTTTCTTTCATAGACTACGCCGTCTATGGAATCCTCCCCGAGGACCCGAAGAAAGTAGTGTCTATCCAAAGGCGATCCTTCAGATTTTACTACGACACAGCTACCAAAATACTGCACCGGCGCTCTTACGACGGGCTACTGTTACGATGTTTATCAAACATAGAAGCCAAACATACACTCCGGGAGGCTCACAACGGAGTTTGTGGTGCATATTAACCAGGCCCCAAATTACAAGATCGCCTCAAACGAATGGATTATTATTGGCCCACGATGATAGCAGATGCTGTTGAATATACAAAAAAGTGTAGAGCTTGTCAGTTCCATGCCGATTTCATTCATCACCTTTCGGAGTTTCTACACCCGACGGCAGTATCCTAGCCTTTTGAAGCCTGGGGCATGGACGTCATAGGTCCAATCAGCCTGCCATCTTTCAGAGAACATCGATTCATCCTAGCCATAACTGATTACTTCTCCAAATAGGCGAAAGCTATACCGTTCACCGAAGTGAAGGCATCAAACGTGATCAATTTCATCAAACATCACGTTATCTACCGCTTCGGCCTACCTCGCAGGATCATCCATGATAATGGTCCACAATTCGCAAGCCACGCATTCTATCGGTTCTACGATAGAAATCGAATCCAGAATGTAGCCTCTACTGCCTACAATCTAGCCGCTAACGGGCTAGCAGAAGCCTTCAATAAAACCATCATTAAACTTTTCAAGAAATTCGTGTCTTCGAACAAGCGCAATTGGAATGAGAAGCTCGATAAATGTCTATGGGCCTATCGTACAACGCTTCGGACTCCAACAGGCGGTATATCATTCTCTCTGGTTTATGGAAGCGAAGCAGTTCTTCCCCTAGAAATCTAGATTCCTTCTCTTCGAGTAGCCTTAGCCAGCGAGTTGACTACCGAAGAAAGCTACCGTCTACGTCTACAAGAGCTCGAAATGCTTGATGAAAAATGCTTGTTAGCTCAGCAGCGTATTGAGCTATACCAAGCACTCCTTTCCAGAGCCTTCAATAAAAAGGTAAAGGAAAGAATCTTCCAAGTCGGTAATCTAGTCTTAGCAGTACGAAGACCAATGGTCATGACGCACAAAACAAAAGAGAAATTTCAGCCTAAATGGGAAGGTCCTTTCATTATAGAATCAGTATATTCTAACGGTGCGTACCGACTAACCAAGCCTGATGGTGACTTGTTCATGATGTCTATCAACGGCAAGTTCCTGAAGAAATACTATGTGTAACGTTTTTTACATAATGTTCACATAGGTTCAGTCAAGTAAATGTACAGTACGATGTTTATGTGATTCGAAAATTATCTAACTATTATCCGTATTTTAAGAGTCTTGAATACGCCTTGGATAATAGGTCCTCCAAAATATTTTCCCAGTGGAATCATTTTTGTTTTTTGACTCTGTCCAAACTCGGTTTGACGAAAACAAGTCACGTCCCTATTACCTCTGAATTGTTTTTCGATAATTATTTCTCCAGTAGAATGATTAAGAAATGTTTTGCCATGTCCATATAATCTCTGAACAAAGTGTTCATCAAGGATACTACGTCCATATTATCTCTGTTAGGTTTTGTCTCAAAATCCATTCCACCAAAAACTACTCCTGATTATCATGTGTCACGTCTAATTACCTCTGATACCGATAGTCTTCCGACTGGACGCCTGTACCCAACCCGGGATAAAAGACACGGTGTTAAGACCACAAAACCTATCACGTCCATATTATCTCTGTTAGGTTTTGTTTCGAATCTATTACCCGCACCGCTAGTGCGCAGAGGGGTAATAGGTCCACGAAAATATCATTCAAATCTATTTGTTCGCATTTCCAGAAGCACAAAAGGGCAATAGGTCCACAAAAAGTCCCCCAGTGGAATATCTTTTATCAAACACAAATGTTGTATTAGGCCCTCTAGTACAAGCACCAAAATACCACAAACAAAGAATGAAATGAATGTATTCTGTTTATTCAAAATCAGTTACATTCATAGGATTACATCTCCAGTAAAAATCACAGATTCGTCACAAGAGTGAGCAACCTAAAAAGTTCTTCATTTCTTCATTTAGACAGAAAATAAAGGATTATATCGATATCCAAAAGAAGCAAAACACAAACTACAGCTAAAGACACCAAGACAGAATACAAACATTTATGGGAACCCACGGATCCTAGGTGTGTTGAGGCATATTCCATTCCCTTAACCATTTTGCATATGAAGGATCTATTTGATTAAGGTCTCCAGCGGGGACAGGAATGTCAGAACTCCCAGTGCTACTGCCCTCAGACTTGGCCTCCTCCTTTATAGCTGTCTCAATCTTGGGAGTAATTCCCTTACTGAGGGACGCCAGCTCTTCTTTTACCTCAATTTTTGGTATCACCTCCTCCTTAACGAACGGTGACTCTTGTTCGATGAAAGAGGACAGCATCTCCTCCTTCACAATGGTCTCAGCCTTCGGCGTGGATGCTGCAAGAATGAAAGACAGAAGAGAAGGTCAGACTCAGAAACTACAGTAAAAACTAAGTGCTGAAGGACTCTTATGCACCCAAAGGGCTATGTGCCCAAAGTTGGACTATGCGCCCAAGACAAACATGTAGGTGTATAGCGTATAGCTGTACGTGGGCACATAACATGCCACAGCATGTGGACGCATAACATGGCAACATGTAGGCACATAACACACCATAATATTGGCGCATGACTTCTATGGGCACATAAGAATGCTCACAAGAAGTATGTTGTCTTAGGTGCATATGCCCAGACAGAAGAAAATTCTGAACATCACAAATTAATGCTCGAGACTTTGTTTTATGAGGCGTGCCCTCACCCAGAATCGGGTCCTGGACTGGCGAGGACGCTGCCGCAAGAGGAGAGCCACTCGGTGCAGCCCCTTGCCCTTCGCAGATCTCTTCGTGACTTTGGAAGACATGGTTCGTAAATAAAGGAGATGAAGAAATGCTATCTGTTCTTTATTGGTGCAAGGCACCACAAATCGATTACGCCTGAGAGATCCTGTGCTGAGGATCCCCGAGTACAAAAAAGAATTCTGGGGAATGGGACGATGGAGATTGAGCGGCATTTGCTCCTTTACTCCGTTGATACTTCGATTACAAAAGTAGGAGAAAACCTAAGAATATTGCTAACTCTCAGCTCAATGGCAAGAAGTGCAGCAATTTGGATCTTGAAAATGCTCTCTGTTCTGTGTTTTTAATAGGGATGAGACCCCTTTTTATAGTAGTTTCTGAGCTGGAATGATGTTATGCGCCCACATAAGGAAACACACTAGTTTTCATATGGGCACATAGTCCTTCTTTGGGTTCATAGGATGTAGGCGCATGCAGGCTGCGTAGTCATGGTTTGATCGTGGTGCTGACGTGGCCGCATGCTTCGGTGCACGATTGCTCGTGGAGACTGACGTGGTCGTACGCTTCAGTGCACGTTTTGATCATGGCTTTGACTGAGTCAGGCTTGGGCGCATAGCACTATTTCAGGCTATGCGCCCTCCTTCTGGGAGAATTTGGCTTGGATGCATAGAGCTTTATAGGTTAGCTTGGGCGCATAGAGCTTCACAGAGTGATTTGGGCGCATATGTGTTCACTTCGGCGTATATGCTCTTATTGGCTAGGGCGCATAAGGCTTCATTACTGAAATTTTCATGCTTCTACAAGACCCGCTTCAAAGTTTTCGATACTTGAATGAGTTCAAAATACTTTGAAAGAAGCATGGACCGTCTTCTCGTGAGCGCATAGCACAGCTCTCTCTTTAGGCGCATAACGTTTGGCCAGCCTGTCAGAGAGACGACTGTTGAGATCTTCCTTGAAAATCTGAACAGACGAATTCATTGAGGTGGAATTTGAAGAGGTCCATCCTTCATACGTCGTCCACGTCAGCAAGTGGCAGTCGTATAGTGTGCAAGAGGCTGGATCTTCACGTGGGTGCATAATCTATGGTGGGCGCATGGCGCTCAATGGGCGCATAGCGCTCAATGGGCGCATAGGCGTACAGAAAATAGTGGGCGCATAGGAAGTGGCCCATGCCTATAAATAGGCTTTGAGAGAGAGAGAGAGAGAAAGTTCATTATTTTTTTCTCATAGAACTTTCAAAAAGACTCTTCATCTCCTTTCTTTACGAACCATGTCTCCCAAAGTCGCAAAGATATCTGCAAAGGGAAAGGGGGCTGCACCGAGTGGCTCTTCTCCTGCGGCAGCGTGCTCGCAAGTCCAGGACCCGATTCTGGGTGAGGGCACGACTCAAAAAACAAAGTCTCAAGCGTTAATTTGCGACGCTCAGACTTTTCTTCTGCCTAGGCGCATGCGCATAAGGCAACATACTTCTTGTGGGCATTCTTAAGCGCCCACAGAAGTCATGCACCAACACTGTGGTGTGCTATGCGCCCACATGTTGTCATGTTATGCGTCTACATACTGTGGCATGTTATGCGCCTACATCCTATACGCCCAAAGCAGGACTATGCGCCCACATAAAAACCGGTATGTTTCCTCATGTGGGCGCATAACATCATTCTAGTTCAGAAACTACTATAAAAAGGGGTCTCATCCCTCTTCAAAACACTGAATGGAGAGTATTTTCAAGAGCCAAATTGCTGCACTTCTTGCCAGTGAGCCGAGAGTTAGCAATTTTCTTAGGTTTTTCTCCCACTTTTGTAATCGAAGTGTCAACGAAGTAAATGAGCAACTGCCGCTCGATCTCCATCGTCCCATTCCCTAGAATTCTTTTTTATACTCTGGGATCCTCAGTGCAGGATCTCTCAGGCGTACTCGATTTGTGGTGCCTTGCGCCAATAAGGAAAAGACAGTGTTTCTTCTTCTTTTTGTGTCTGTCCACAATGAACTACTGCTAATCATTTCAGGTCTTGTGAAATTAATATCAACAAGCAAACTACTACATCAGCAAGCACGTAAATCATCAGTCGAAATCTTACTTTCATTGGAATCCAGTCCGAGTCATTTATAATTTATTATGTATTTTATCTTTATTAAATTTGGGATATAAATTGTAAGATCGACTGGGTAATACTGGCTTAGGTTAATCATAGTCCACTTTTCTATACAGCCTATATATTCATATTTTACATACCAAAAAGTTCATTTCCATTTTGCAATAATATTTTACAAATGTTTAACATTTTTACCTAGACAGAACTCAAGCCGAGTTCGGCCCGAGTTCTGTCCGAACTTTGACTGAGTTCGGTAAGTTTAAATTTAAATATTTGTTGCCTCCAAATCTGCATACAACGTTCATTTGCAAAATCTTTGCATTAGAGCTCTGCCAGAACTCTGCCCGAGTTCGGTCCTAGAAAACACCTATAAATAGAAGAAATTTTTTATTCCAAATCACTCAATCAATTTCATCTTCTCTTTTTCCTTCAATAAGTGTTTTCATCCGATCAAAAGTTTTTATATCACACCTACACTCCTCTTAGCCAAAAGCCAGTAATATCTATTTCGATCTAGAGTCTTTTGGTTCTCAAGAGTCATAAAGAGGTTATTCAAAGTACAAAAACAATCTCTGTTATAGAGCCGGTCGTACGCTAGTCACCAAGTACGGTGTTGTGAATTTGGTTATGCACTTGTCACCAAGCACGGTATTGTAAAAGACTGCAAGCTCTCAATTAGCTTGTGCCTTAGTGGATTAACATCGAGCAAGAGTACTCGAGACTGGATTAGTCCTCTCAGAGGGATACCAGTATATATCGCTGTGTCACTGAGTTTGATCTCACTATCTCTTGTTATATTTATTTACTGTCTCTTATTCACTGCCATAGATATCTGTTTATAATTTTTAAATTGGTGATTATTTTCTGCTGCACTCGCACTCACTCTATTCACCCCCCTCTAGAGGTGCTCAACGGTCCTACATGACTGTCAACTCCTGTCACTTTTCTGAACCTAAAGCTCTGATACCACTATGTTAGAAACGAAGCTCGAAAAACCGTTCCTCCAAACTAGAGAGCCTTGCGAGAGAACCAAGCAAAAGCATACAAACCCAAAATGCCAAACATAAATTGCAGACACAGATATTTTTACGTAGAAAATCTGGATAGAGAAAAATACGAGACGATCAGAGTCCAATCCTAAAGAACCTCCACTAATGGAATAAAGAGAATGCATCCTCTATAAGCTCCTCCTGATCCAAACAGATTACCACAACTCACTTGAAAGAAGAAAATTTGATTACGGACTTTAAAGAACAAAAGATGTCAAAAAATTATTCAAAGCGATCTCTCCTTCACAATAGTCTACAATCCTTTCTCTCTCTCAAAAATTGTAAAGCACTCTTGCTTCCATTTGAGATATATTTTATGGTGAGGAAATACCGAGTATATATAGCCTTAAACCCAGAACTAATTGAGGTATTCTACTATATGTTGGAATACCCAATCTAAACCATTGATGTACTACTACAATATATATAGGAATACACAATCCAACTCTATTGAGATATTCCTACTATATATAGAATACCCAATCCAAATCCATTGGAATTTTTTGATTATATATAGAAATACCCAATCCGACTCTAGGGTATTTTTCACATAGGTTGGGAACCTCACCCACTCCAACACTAACAACATTAATCAGTTCCTAGTTGCCAGAGTTTTTTTTTGTAGCATGCAAGTTTGGAAAAACTTCTGAAGTGATTTCATTTGCAAAAGAATGTTATTTATTTTTGACTTGCCATTTCACAATTATATATGTGATGGGTGAAATGAGAAGCATAGGAGATGTGGAATGAAAAAAGTTATGATTTTGTGGATAACAAGCGAAAATTATCTTTTCCATCTTTATTTTTCTACTCATGTAAGATATATGGTCACCTGAGTGTTCTGAGATAACGCTACCCAGGAAAGGTTCCACGATCCGAGAATAGGAATTCTGGAATGTCTAACACATGCTAACTAGATTATGGAAATCTACAAACCAACAAACAAACATATAATGTTATTGGCTTTCCAAATCCAAGCTTTTTAAATGAATAAGTAATTTTTTATTACTCATTAAAATATTTCAGAGTCTAAGACGTGCTACTTCTTTTTGAAAGTACTTTAGGATTCTTTGGAACTTATGGTCTTTTTTCAAGTTCAAATTTGATAATTATGTACTGCGACACTTGATTAACTTTGATGCTACCCAAGGATGGTTCCACGATCCGGGAAAGGAAGTTCTGGAATGTGTAACACATGCTAACTAGATTGTGGAAATCTACAAACCAACAAACGAACACATAATATTCTTGGGTTTCCAAATCCAAGCTTTTTAAGTGAAAAAGTTTTTTTTATTACTCATTAAAATATTTCAGAGTCTAAGACGTGCTACTTCTTTTTGAAAATACTTTAGGATTCTTTGGAACTTATGGATCTTTTCTTCAGGTTCAAATTTTGATGACTCTATACTAAGACACTTGATTAACTTTGAATATTAAATATACGTTGTATGTTATACTACATATTTGTTCCTTTTAAACCTTCCACGTTCTAGCTTACTTATCTTTTCCAAGAAGCCCACCCCAGTGTACCGTTTACATCTAGCCTTGTGTACCAAACTTTGGTTTTTGTTTCGCATTCCATTCCTGAGTATTCCACACACCATGTAACCATGGTGGAGGCTATGGCCAACATCGACTTTGATCTCCTATCTTGAAAGACATTGCTGTTATAGGAGCTACTTGGCCTATTAAGATTGTATATGATAGAAATATGTTGGTGCCTTATTGATGGATATGAGCATATGGAGACAATATTAGTAACTTTATTCTATGGGAAACTTATAATGGTTTGCTATCGTGTTTAGTTTGTGCTCTTGTTTTGTGTTTGCTTGATAGTTTTCTTATCGGTTATAGATTAACAATTTGAAGAATGCTTGCTTAACCAAGCAATTGTTGTCATTCCAATGTGAGGTGAATGTATTTTTACTTTTATACATTAACAACTTGAACATGCAGTGGTCCATAACACGAGATCTACACACAGTTACCTTCCATTTTGTTTCATTTTCCATCTACAAACTACAAAGGAGATAGTAATATTCTAACGACTATGATAATTTAACATCAAGGTATACTTAGGTGTAGAAGGATGTATTTGTTTTAACAAATTTTAGAAATTACGTGGCTGAGAAAATAGTGGATTTTAATGACTAGTTAAGATTTTTTGTGATGCTCATAACTGGCCTTGTTTTCCATCGGCTTTCTATTTGGAAATATACTTAAGACTAGTACCTCATCATTATAAAGATTTACTATAGGTTGTTAGTCCCCACCAAATTGTGATCTTTAGGACCGTTATGTCACGGACTTAGTATTTTAGGCTACACTTCGACCCGTGCGGTGCACAAGCTTCCTACTCGAAGACCCGTGCTAGCCTTCCCGAACCCGCTTAGCTAGATCGCTAAGGCGATATTAAGAACAATGTGGAGCAAAAAAAAGAGATTGAAAGTATGAAAACTTCACTATACTAGAAAGAGATTACAACTTTGGGTGTTGAGGAGCAAATGAGGCCTCCCACTTATTTATAGTGCCCATAGGGCTTACAAAAAACTTCTGGAAATAGAATATTACAGGTAATATTCTAGAAAACTCTAGAACCTAGATATTTATAAGGGGGCTTCTAGAACATCTGGAAAGTTTATGAGTTTTCAAGAAAGATCATGTATCTTCTAGAGGATTCAACCATATTCTAGAATATTGTTGAGTCTTCCAAAGGATTTCACCATCTTCTAGAAAGTTTCAGAAGCTTCCAGCATAACCCCACTCCGTGTAGAGTTACGTATGTCCGTCTCGATGGGGCACAAACTTTTGTGCGTGACATTCTCTCCCACCTATTTTGTCGACGCCCTTGTCGACGGTTGCACCAAGTCTTGGAATGACGTCAACTATCGTAGGCATGATCGTTGCACGTCGTCCCTTCTTTGTTCGTCTCATGCGGCGCTTTCTAGACTTGTCCATCTTCTCTCAAGATCTAAAGCAAACTGGTTTGCCACACCAACTCTGGCCGCGGTCTGTGCCCTTCTCGGCATAGGACGAATCTCGTACGAGCTATCGAGTCACTGATCCCCCTCGTCTCATGGCTGCATATGGTTTTGCATACCTCAGCGCATGCGAGTCCCATTACAACCCTGTCGATCCGAATGTTCCCCACGAGCTTTGAGCAACTCCTTATGTGAGCCACTCCACTTTGTCACCTCTGTCTCTACGCAGCCCCCGACATGCTTCTCCGTACTCGTGTCTAGCTTGGTAAAATGATTCACTTTCCTTCGCGGAAGTGACTCATCGGGACGTCCCTTTGCAACACCCTTGGTCACACACGGAAGGTCTTTCTCCTTGAAGTCCCCCCTTCCTCTCGAGCACCGCTAGGTATATCGTCTCCTCTGGCCACCCTACTTGATATGAATAACGAAGATAGCTTTCCCCTTCGAAGGCTTGCCTCGTACAGCTTTCACCATGCATAATGAGTCTTCCTTCCTCCATAAAGTTGAAAACTCCTAAATATGGTATCAAAATCACCTTATCCATAATTAGAAAATCCATGCCCAATATCATCTTAAAATCATCCAGCGACGTAACGATAAAATTGGTAACACTCAAAAATTTTTTACAGCTATGCAGACTCCCTTGGCTACCCCCTGCACGGGAAGCACCTCTGTATTAACCGCTTTTATCATGTTCGAATCTTCCTCCAAGGCTAGAACCAAGCGACGGACCTCCGTGTCCGTGATAAAGTTATGGGTGGCACCCGTGTCAACCAATGCCTGTGTGCTCATGTCATTGATCCTCACATCAACGAACATGAGCTTTATGATCGGAGTCTTCGACACAATGGACTTGCCTTGATGGCATCGAGTAAGCGTAACGCTCCCATATGCACTCTTAATTTGCACTCTTCGTCCTCCACCTTCTCGGTTTGGACGATGCTAACACGCATTCTCTTCTTTGGATAATCCCGAGCAAAGTGATTCTCTCTACATATGAAGAACGAAACAACTCGCTCGGGTTGGGCCTTCTCGTTCTTCTTTTCCTCGGACGGACCCTCCTTAGGAGAGCTCTCCTGCTTTCCCCCAACATTTCCATTGGTAGACTTTGGCTTGGCCTTAGCATCATTGTCATCCTACATATACTCGATGAGCCGCTCGGATGCTGCCACGGTAGTGTTCAAGTCCCTTGAACTGCCCATGGTTTGAGTCCATCGAGGAAGAAGAACAAACGATCCTTCTCGTCCATGCTAGATATGCGAGCATCAAGCATGTAAACTCCGTGATGTACTCCTTGATCGCCCCGGTATGCTTGAGTTGTCGCAAGCTCTGCCTTGCTGCAAACTCCAAAGTCTCTATCGAGCACAAATCCTTCTCGGCTTCCA
>JANAVB010043094.1:0-48271 GCA_029216955.1 Iris pallida | reverse complement strand
ACTTGTACTGTCACGACGGTCACACGGATTGGTACTATATGGATCCTTTCTTGAGATGTTATCCTTAGGGAGCATCGGGTACTCTATGTTCTGTGCGTTTCACTTACATGGCGTATCATATGCTTCTTTGATCACTTACGACATGTACCCTCATGATCGTAGAGTCTTCCTGGAATCTTACACTGTTGGGTTATCCCCAGAATCCCCATTTTTATGGGACTTACACTGTTGGGTTATCCCCAGAATCCCTATTTTTATGGGACTTACACTGTTGGGTTATCCCCAGAATCCCCATTTTTATGGGACTTACACTGTTGGGTTATCTCCAGAATCCCCATTTTTGTGGGACTTACACTGTTGGGTTACCCCCAGAATCTCCATTTTTATGGGACTACTATGTATCACCTTCGGGGTCTACCACCCTTCGGGGGCTTATCACCTTCGGGGTCTATCACCTTCGAGGTCTGCTACATAGCATCAATAACATAACCTGGCTGGATCCTTTTGTATTGATCGGGGGTACGGGGGAGTATTACATGTTCATATGTACTCTGACTCACTAGTCACTGCTAGTTCCCTATGTATAGTAGATATTTCTATTACAGTTCTCTCTCTGTTTTATACTGCACTTCTTTCAGTACTTGTATCTTACTTTACTGCATGTTCATATTTTCTAACCTGCTATGAATTGTTGAGATGTACTGTGCTTTCTCCAGTCCTGACTGGACCTGTTGATAAATTTTACAGATAGCCTGGAAGTGCCTGCTAGCCTAAAGGAGACACAGTAGGTTTGTTTAGGTAGTTATTTCTTTTGGTCTGGAGTTGTATTTACTTTGTGGATTACTGTACCTTTATTTGAGTTTTGAGATGTACTTCTGGGTTCATGTATCTTAGACACTTAGACTTCTATCTCCTGTATTTAGTTTGGATTTCATGTTTTATCTATCCTTATCATGTTCTACCTTAGATGTGATTGAATTTGTATCTGCTATGTCACCTCCATTCGGGGAGTATAAACTGCTTAGCTTTATATTGTTAGATGTTGTGACCTAGGACAGCGTTCTACCGCCGACACGGCGGGCTGGGCGTCGTTACGTTCTCGTGTCCTAACTCTAGGGTACGGGTCGTGACAGGAAATTTCCAATTGGATAGGATTAGGAAAAGATTTAAATCCCCTTTTAGATAATTGCTACTAATAAATTTAAATCAATCAAATCCAAATTCAAATCAAAATCCAATTTTAAATCTAATTAAATTACATCCTTTAGTTTAAAATCAAATAAGATAATTCAAATTCCAAATATGGATATTAATTTAATCTATTTAAATAAATCCAAAAATTAAATCAAATTTAAATGGCCACAATAACTTCCAAATATATTTTTCAAAATACCAATAATAATAATTTCAAAAATAATAAATTTTAAATATCTTTTTGAATAATAAATATATTAATAAATCTCAAAAATTATATTTCTATTTAAAATAAACTAGTAAAATATTTAGGAAATATACGTATGCACAAGAATATTATCAATAATTGTTATTAACGAAAGGCTTTGTTAAATAAAATAAATAAAATAAATAAAATAATGAGCTTGGAATTTTGGTACGATAGCTAAAATAATTATATATAAATTATTTTGAAACTATAAAATTAGAAAAATATTTTTCTAAAATATGTACGCTCGCACATATTCGTACTCGTCGAGCAATTTCGAAAAAAAAAATTTCGTGCGCGACGTACAATACGACTACGTGACGTACATACGACTACGTGACGTACAATACAAATTTTTTTAAATCAGTACTAAATTTAATATTAAAAAAATAGTAGAATTTAGGGGTTTTATACATCGGGCTTTCACCTATGCCTGCACAAAAAAATGTGTGGGTGTCAGTACTCAACTGTACTGGTGGAGTGAGCTCATCGCCCACCCATACAAAATTGACACGTTCATTTACTTTGTGCAGCTTAATCCCTTTGATTGTCTTTCTAGTCTTGCCTTAGGATCAGTTTTAGGACAAAGACGTCTTGGCCTATACTTGGCAATGCAACGACATGGTCATGTTATACTCTATTTGTGACTTCAATATATTCGAGGCTGTGTCTCGCCGAGTAGAAACTTATGCAACTCGGCCGTGCTAAGACTTTTTCACTTATTTCTGTGCACCTCTAGTCCATTCTCGTGCCAATGACGTCAAGGGGACGACTCGTGCTGGTCGTGCCAATACACTTGCTCGTACCTTAATATCGAGGCCGTGCCTTCCAAGGATCAACCAGACTTAACCAACTTGCCTTAAGGCCCTTTCTGACTTAACTCGAGACGACGCTGAAGCACGTATCCTTGCTATAGCCAAATCTTAGGCTTCAGAATGGTGTTGCAACCGTGCACACCAAACCCGCGCCGATTCAAGGTTAGCACTTGTTATAAGTATACCTTGTTAACCTAACTCGTAACTTGCTAGTACTGGACGTAATTCAAGGCATACATGCGGATAGCCGCTCTTATGTCGATACATCTATATGAGTGGTCACTAGCAATGTCAAGCAATCCTGGATCTTTGCATACGGTGACCATCCACGTGCGAGGTACAAGCTCCCACCGAATGACCCGCAGCCTATTGTAACGGTTCACTTCAATCGAGTCGTACCGTCGATGAAGGCCGTACAATATCTGTAATTCCTCCTTGGCCGACACGAACCCGGCGCCCCGGGATAGTTCGAGGAATTCACCTTGCGTGCAAGTTGTCCAATGACCATGTAAGACTCAACTCGATCTATCAAGTCCTTCCTTAACCATGACCATGCTTTCCAACTTTCTATCGATACTCCCAAGTAGCGGGACTGATCTCGGCGACAACCAGTCGCGTGGACTTCCTTATCGAGACTCCCAAGTAGCGGGACCAATCTTGTGTGCTTCTCTATCGAGACTCCCAAGTAGCGGGACCGATCTCGTGTACTTTCTTATTGAGACTCCCAAGTAGCGGGACCGATCTCGGCGACAACCAATCGCGTGGACTTCCTTATCGAGACTCCCAAGTAGCGAGACCGATCTCGTGTGCTTCCCTATCACGACCCGCACCCGCTTTTCGGATGCGAGACGTGTCCAAGCCAGCCTACGCCGCATAGTCGGCGGTAGAACGCTATCAAGCCCGTAAGAAATAATTGCTCAAAATAAACTTTATTGCTCATTCACATTTCTAAATTTATTACAACATTTATATTTGAAGGAAAATACAACGTCTCACAGAATAGTAAAGTCAGCTAGTTCTACTATCTAGGTTGACCTCAGCATACCCATGCCTTCCCAGTGCTAAGAGTGATCGCGGCTAAACCTGAAAAATGTTGGTTTCCAGTCAGGAATGGAACATGCACACAAACCGACGGCAATGCGAAAACACAATAGAATTAACAAGACATAAAAATAGTATGTAAGAGATGAAAACTAGAAAGTAACAGATGACACGACAAGTGGTGAAGAAGACAAGAAAAGCAAATAAAATACAACTATCTATATGATGTGAAATATCAGTTTCGACATGTGAACGACTAGGGGGTAAATCCGGCATGCACGTGTCGTGTGCAGCTGCTATTATTCAAGAATAGACTCATGGGATAGTTCTGGGTAGTCCACATGTCTACTAAGATATTTTCCCTCCTGACTACTCCGTGTGACGAGCGTGTCAACAAGCAACAAGACATATGTATAAGCATGAAATAAAAAGACTACTATGAATCAAAAGCAATCAGAAAGTGTAGTTGCCTGAGGTTAGCTGGTGAAACCGATAATACTATACCACTCAATGAGCCACAATCAGTCAACACATGTAGAAGTCTCCAGATGCTAAAATAAACAGTACCAACGCTTTCAGAATAGTCAAATTAGCTAGAATTACCTGTCCTTAAGTCCAATTCTGGATACATGGGCAAAACAGTAATTTCGGATCAAAACGATGTCCGCCGTTGGACCCGCTTTGCATCGAAAAGCATGCCAAAGTCTGTGGTCTCTAATGTCGTTAAACTATATGCCTACAGGTCTGGTTAGCCTAGGTTTAAATTTGCAGGAAAGGTAGGTATACGATTAGCTACGATCATAATTATTTTAGGTGGACATTGATTTAGTAAAGATGATTCCTTAAATCCCAATATATACCTTTAAGAAAAACTATTTAGAAAGTATTAAATATATACTATTTAGAAATATATTTAGAAATATAGATGTTTTAAAATCCTTTTAAGAAGATATATATTCATAATACTATATAAACTTTATTAAAAGAAGATTAATAATTATTTAATTATAACTATAGAAAATATTTATACAAAAGAAAGCCCAAAGCCCAACGTGTCAATTTTAAGCCAGCCCAACATAAATATTTCATGTAAAACTTTTTATTAAAATCATAATTTATCTATAAAACAAGTATATATATATACATATATAGAGTAAAACTCACAACCTTTAATTTTATACTAACTAAGGCCTAAAATGTTATTAAAACTCAAGTCATCAAATATGAATGCCCAAAGCCAAAATAATTTATTAAACAATTCATGGAGAAAGACCTACATTCATACTACAAACCCAATAGCCCAAAGATAAGCCCAATCTAGACACTAATAGGTTAAGAAAACCCAACTATAATATGAATCCCAAAAACAATTTATTAAATTAAGGCTGACCATGATAAATTCCAAAAATCTAATTCTTTATTATCTAGTGTAGCTTCCCTTCCCGAAAACTCTTGAAATATTTTATTATTAATTATTATTTGAATGGTGATTTTCTGAATTATATAAATAATTATTTAGTTAATTATTACGGTAGATGATTTTAGCCATGGTTGAGTTTTGAAGTATCAGACGACTAGGAATCATGGCACGGATAGTGCAGTGGCTTGCCTTGACTAGTATTAGTCATGTCAAGGAAGACCTAGCCATAAGTGTGTCCTAACTAGAAAAACTAGGCCAAGTTACAACTTAACCCCTATAATGAATTTAATTTTTATTAAGTAGGATATTGATTTTTAGGTGAACCGGTTGTACCAAGTTGGTCCAGACTGAACCTAAACCAAGTCCAAGCCCATGTAGTCGGGTAGTGCATCCTGAGACGTCCATGTTGATTTATATTTTGAATGTATAATTTGTAACTCAATTCAAATAATCTAAATACATACTTTCCTCAATAATTTGTTACATCTAATATAAATGACATTAACCTTTAGATGTCATTTCTTGAAGGCTCGGCACAAATTTTTTGTGGACCTAATTAGAGTAAGAGTATTTTGTGTCACCAAATACTATTCCTATTATTTGGTTATTGCATTTTGTATTAGTTGGTGTTATTAATAGTAATATTGACGGTTGTTATACAATAGAAATTATTTAATATTAATTGGTTATATTATTTTATGGTCAAATAAATGTTACATAGGTTCATATATATATATATATATATATATATATATATATATATATATATATATATATATATATATAGGCCATATACTAAATATATATAGGCCATATACTATAAATAAATGGTATCAAGATTTTATTTGGATTTTGGATACTTATTATATGCATACATATAGAGATAATTATATATAAAAAGAAATAAAATAGAAAGGTAAATAAAAACAAACAACTAAAAGGAAGAGGACTAAATCCCAGCCCAACCCAGCCAGGCAAGCAAGCCCAGCTGAACACAGCTCGAGCCCGGCCCACCCCCTGCTTAAACCTTCTCCAGCCCGAGCCCAAACTTCCCGAGCAAACACACGCCCGCGCCTACATGTATAAGAGGGAGGGAGAGATGATAATCTCGAAACCCTAACACGAACCCACGGGGCCCCTCCCCAACGTCCTGGCGGTCACTCCGATGACTGGGCAGCAACCTGCAACCGCGCGCAATCACGCGGGTCGCCGGAGTCGGCCGACCGCTCGCAAGGAAACACAGCAGCACATCGTCAAGGTACCGTGATTCCCGACTAGATTTCTACGTATCCAGTTCATCGATTTCAATTCTGTAAAATCCTGCGCGAACCCAATATAACCCTCTTCCCAATCCATAAATTAGTTTACGAAGATGCGTAATATAATTTTCGAGAAATTGAACACAAGATCGACGAAAAACTGCTAAAACAGAACGGTTATTCAGTCCCAAAACCTCGATTTGGAAGGAAGATTCCTGTCGATTCATAAAGAGTTTCAAAATTCTAATTGAACAACTTTTAGACAACATATACATGATCACAACCCATTTGATAGACTCTGATTTCGTAAGGTATGTAGGAAGTTATTCGATTTCGAAGTTTACCGAAAAACTATTTTTAAAATATTAAAAAACTAGAAAAACCTTCGATACGACGTGTATTCCGCCAATCCGGGTGACGTGGTCACGAACCGAAAGCATCGAAAGGTGCGTAATGGCTTCGCGGACGTGTTGGCTTTGACGGAACTCAAATTGGTCGTGTGTGCGCGATAAATTTGATGCGTATCCGTCGAAATTTATCGTATCGACCTCTGTGCAAATTTCCCAATTACTTTGTGCACGCTCGTCAGATCGAGACGAAACTTGCGCCAACAGGACCGTATTATTTTTTGATTCTGTATGCCAAGTTTGGTCTAATTCTGAGACAGTTGATCAGATCGCCGTTTCGCGGGCCCTATGATCCAATTCAACGGGCGATTTTGTGCACGGCCCACCGGAATCCAAAATTGGACATACCGTTGAGTTTGTATCATCAAAACGAATCCATAGACATGTAATTTGATGACTTTAGAAACTATTGACTCTGGCACGATTTTCGGTGCAAAGCGGGTCAAACGACGGACATCGTTTTTGCCCAAAATTACTGTTTTTCCCCTGTGTCCAGAATTGGACTTAAGGACAGGCAATCCGAGCTAATTTGACTATTCTGAGAACATTGGTAATTTTTTTAGCTTTCGGAAACAGTTGTGATGACTTGAACTTTCTGACTTGTTGATTGGCGATACATTGTTGGTTCTCCGTGCAACCCCCAGGCAAGTATACCTTGCCGAACATATACAGTAGTTACATGGTTTTTTCTTTCCTTATTGTGATTGATTCATCCTTGATTGCTTTACTTGTTTCTAGATTACGTGCACGTATAGGGTATTTGACATTGGTAGATTATTGGTCTCTTTGTGTTACCTTGTCTCGTGAGTGAGTTGTCAGTTTCTATATCTGTCCTTGACTTGACCATTCTTGACTGAGAGTATCTTGCATTGTACTACAGTCGAGATATACTATAGATTGGGAGTATCTTACATTGTACTACGACCTATAGCCAATTTTTTATCTTGATATTGCTCGATTGACTTGACTTGAGATATGCCATAGATTGGGAGTATCTTACATTATACTATGACCTATAGCATATATTGATTGATTGATTGATGATTGACTTGACTTGCGACACAATAAATTGGAAGTATCTTGCATTGTACTACGATTTATAGGAGTCTACTTGACCTTGTATCCTTAGGAGAGGAGATCGATACTAGAATTGGCTAATCTCGACTGAGAGTATCCTGCTTTGTACGTCAATTGAAACACTATAGATTGGAAGTATCTTGCATTGTACTACAAGCTACAGGAGTTCTGATTGATAGTTAGCCAAGTCTAGTATTATATTTCTACATTTTAGATATCTTTCTTTCTTATCCTCCATACATGTTATTTACTGTCATACTTGTAGGCATATTTATGTATCTTGCTAGTCCTCTGAGGACCTGATGATCTCTTCAGGTAGCTGATTGCACGGAGTTAGTTAGCTGAGCATGTGGTAGTTGACTTCAATCGCATGATTCAGGTATTTTGTTAGTGTTATTGATTTACTATCTTCTCGTGCTTTCATGATATATCCTGCTTATCAGCTTAGCTTTATAGACTCATATTATTCTTAGAGTCTAATCGGACATATATGCTAGTGGGCTGCAGACCACGACCCATACTTGTTCATTCTTGTTTTACAATATTTTTGTGGATTGAGATATAGTTTAGATTAGACATAATACCATGTCATGGACAGCTTATACGTACTCGAGTCGGGCTGGTGGAGTCCGTTCGATACGTAGCTGGCTTGCTCACGAGTTTGCGTCCGAAAACTGGGTACGGATCGTGACAAGTTTTTTTGGTGGCCCATGCAGGTCAGAGCATATCGTATCGGTTACTTAACTGTACTGATACGAGCCTGCACAACTGACTAAACCTTATAAATCTCAATCCACTCTGCTACTAGAAATTCTCTACGTCCTTGAAAACTCCATATTTTCTCTCGATTATACTTCATTGCTTTCTGTACCATCGATTCTCGTCCCTTCCTATTCCGGGGTGGCGAATGATCGTACTGTCTAGAATTCATTAGAAATTCTTAAATTATAGTATAATATTGCATGGTTATTGAATTTTGGTTGTTTATAGATATGAAGGATTATAGTTGCCATATGCCTAGATATCTGCCAGTAGAATTGTTAGCAATTAGTTAAAAGACCATAAGATTTAGTGACCATGTTTTGAGGAGTAGTGTGACCAAAGGTGAGTAGAAGTCCTCAAGTATTCGGAGTTATAAAATGGCTAGAGAAGGTTATAAATTTTTTTTTATTAAATTTGAGGAGATTAAGGACCTTGAATTTTAAGGAATAGTTATAAATTAGAATTTCGAGGACGAAATTATTTTTAAGGTGGGTAGATTTGTAGCTTCCCTTTCCGAAAATTCTTGAAATATTTTTATTATTAATTATTTTATTTGAATGGTGATTTTCTGAATTTTATAAATAATTATTTAGTTAATTATTACGGTAGATAATTTTAGCCATGGTTGAGTTTTGAAGGATCAGACGACTAGAAATCATGGCACGGATAGTGCAGTGGCGTGTCTTGACTAGTGTATTAGCCATGCCACGGAAGACCTAGCCATAAGTGTGTCATAACTAGGAAAACCAGGCCAAGTTACAACTTAACCCTGATAATGGATTTAATTTTTATTAATTAGGAATATTGATTTTTAGGTGAACCGGTTGTACTAAGTTGGTCCAGACTGAACCTAAACCAAGTCCAAGCCCATGTAGTCGGGTAGTGCATCCTGAGACGTCCATGTTGATTTCTATTTTAAATGTGTAATTTGTAACTCAATTCAAATAATCTAAATACATACTTTCCTCAATAATTTGTTACATCTAATATAAATGACATTAACCTTTAGATGTCATTTCTTGAAGGCTCAGCACAAATTTTCTGTGGACCTAATTAGAGTAAGAGTATTTTGTGTCACTAAATACTATTCCTATTATTTGGTTATTGCATTTTGTATTAGTTGGTGTTATTACTAGTATATTGACGGTTGTTATACAATAGAAATTATTTAATATTAATTGGTTATATTATTTCATGGTCAAATAAATGTTACATAGGTTCATATATATATATATATATTATATAATATATATATATATATATTATATATATATATATATATATAGGCCATATTCTATAAATAAATGGTATCAAGATTTTATTTGGATTTTTGAAGACTTATTATATGCATACATATAGAGATAATTATATATACAAAAAGAAATAAAATAGAAAGGTAAATAAAAACAAACAACTAAAAGAAAGAGGACTAAATCCCAGCCCAACCCAGCCAGGCAAGCAAGCCCAGCTGAACGTAGCTCGAGCCCGGCCCACCCCCTGCTTAAACCTTCTCCAGCCCGAGCGCAAACTTCCCGAGCAAACACACGCACACGCGCCTACATGTATAAGAGGGAGGGAGAGATGATAATCTCGAAACCCTAACACGAACCTACGACGCCCCTCCCCGACGTCCTGGTGGTCACCCTGATGACTGGGCGGCCACCTGCAACCGCGTGCCGCCGTACGGGTCACCGGAGTCGGTCGGCCGCTCGCAAGGAAACACAGCAGCACATCGTCAAGGTACCGTGATTCCCGACTATATTTCTACGTATCCAGTTCATCGATTTCAATTCTATAAAATCCTATGCGAACCCAATATAACCCTCTTTCCAATCCATAAATTAGTTTACGAAGATGCGTAATATAATTTTTGAGAAATCAAACACAAGATCGGCGAAAAACTGTTAAAACAGAACGGTTATTCAGTCCCAAAACCTCGATTTGGAAGGAAGATTCATGTCGATTCATAAAGAGTTTTGAAATTCTAATTGAACAACTTTTTAGACAACATATACATGATCACAACCCATTTGATAGACTCTGATTTTGTAAGGTGTGTAGGAAGTTATTCAATTCCGAAGTTTACCGAAAAACTATTTTTAAAATATTAAAAACTAGAAAACCTTCGATACGACGTGCGTCCCGCCAATCTGGGCGACGTGGTCGAGAACCAAAAGTATCGAAAGGTGCGTAATGGCTTCGCGAACGTGTGAACTTTGACGGAACTCAAATTGGTCGCGTGTGCGCGATGAATTTGATACGTATCCGTCGAAATTCACCGTATCGACCTCTGTGCAAGTTTTCCAATTACCTTGTGCACGCTCGTCAGATCGAGACGAAACTTGCGCTAAAAGGACTGTATCATTTTTCTGGTCCTGTATGCCAATTTGGTCTAATTCTGAGATAGTTGATCAGATCGCCGTTTCACGGGCCCACGATCCGATTCAACGGGCGATTTTGTGCACGGTCCTCCGGAATCAAAAATTGGACATACCATTGGGTTCGTATCATCAAAACGAATCTGTAGATATGTAGTTTGAGAATTTTAGATACCATTGATTCTGGCACGATTTTCGGTACAAAACAGGTTCAACGGCGGACATCGTTTTTGCCTGAAATTACCGTTTTGCCCCTGTGTCCAGAATTGGACTTAAAGACAGGCAATCCTAGCTAATTTTACTATTCTGAGAACATTGGTGATATTTATTTCAGCTTTCGAAGATAGTTGTGATGACTTGGACTTTCTGACTTGTTGATTGGCGATACATTGTTGGTTCTCCGTGTAACCCCCAGGCAAGTATACCTTGCCGAACATATACAGTATTTACATGGTTTTCTTTTTCCTTATTGTAGTCATTTTCATACTGTCACATGATTCCATATTGTGATTGATTCGTCCTTGATTGCTTTACTTGTTTCTAGATTACGTGCACGTATAGGGTATTTGACATTGCTAGATTATTGGTCTCTTTGTGTTATCTTGTCTCGTGAGTGAGTTGTCAGTTTCTATATCTGTCCTTGACTTGACCATTCTTGACTGGGAGTATCTTGTATTGTACTACAGTCGAGATATACTATAGATTGGGAGTATCTTACATTGTACTATGACCTATAGCCGTTTCTTTTATCTTGATATTGCTCGATTGACTTGACTTGAGATATGCCATAGATTGGGAGTATCTTACATTGTACTACGACCTATAGCATATATTGATTGATTGATTGACTTGAATTGCGACACTATAAATTAGAAGTATCTTGCATTATACTACGATTTATAGGAGTCTACTTGACCTTGTATCCTTAGGAGAGGAGATCGATACTAGAATTGGCTAACCTCGACTGAGAGTATCCTGCTTTGTACGTCAATTGAAACACTATAGATTGAGAGTATCTTGCATTGTACTACAAGCTATAGGAGTTCTGATTGATAGTTAGCCAAGTCTAGTATTACATTTCCACATTTTAGATATCTTTCTTGCACCGTTCTTATCCTCCATACATGTTTACTGTCATACTAGTAGGCATGTTTTATGTATCTTGCTAGTCCTCTGAGGATCTGATGATCTCTTCAGGTAGCTGATTGCACGGAGTTAGTTAGCTGAACATGTGGTAGTTGACTTCAATCGCATGATTCAGGTATTTTGTTAGTATTATTGATTTACTATCTTCTCGTGCTTTCATGATATATCCTGCTTATCAGCTTAGCTTTATAGACTCATATATTCTTATAGTCTAATCGGACATATATGCTAGTGGGCTGCAGACCACGACCCATACTTGTTCATTCTTGTTTTACAATATTCTTGTGGATTGAGATATAGTTTAGATTAGACATGATACCCTGTCATGGATAGCTTATACGTACTCGAGTCGGGCTGGAATCCGCTCGATACGTAGCTCGCTTGCTCACGAGCTCGCGTCCAAAAATCGGGTGCGGATCGTGACATCTAGACAAAACCGAATACTTACAAATACCCCCAAAATATATCCACAGAAATCTAAAGGTTATAGCCCATAGATAAAAGCCCAATTGTTTTTGGCCCATATAAACTTAACCATTTATATTACTTAAGCCCACATCAGCACTATTCCTGAAGAGTATGAGAGAGAAATGAATTAAGTGAGAAAGAGAATGGAAAAAAGGGGAAAATGGAGCGTCTCACCTCATCGTCGAAGTCGAGAAGGCGGCACGGTGATGCAGCCGCGTGCGTTGTTCGGCACGGAGGCTGGCGCAACTCGCTAGGGAAGCATGGTCGATGAACAGTATTCCCGGCGAAGGTCGGCTTGAGGATGGCCGTCCATAGAGTCGAGGTGACCGGTGGCGACAGCTGAGCGGCACCCGGATCTGGCAGTCTCCGTCCTTGCCGCGAGTAAGCACAATACGGCGGCGCTCTGGCTCGGGGAGGTGCGCGTGAGGCGGAGACACGACGACGCTCTCGTGCAGAGACGGGTGGTTCGCCAACGAACGTGGACGCACGGGACGGCTCGTCGGCTGACGTAGATACACAAGACGACCGAGCGGAAGGCTAGGTCCCGGGCGTTCCGATCATCGGCACTAGTCTCGCCTGGTCGTACGGTACACGCGTGGGGACCTGGCTCCACGGATTAGCGATTTTCTGTAAGGAGTTTTCGAGGCCCAGGCGCGGTGGCGCCGGACACAGACGGAGGAGCGGGTCGTGCGGCGCGCAGTGCTGCTAGTAGATATGGAAGACCGACGCAGCAGCCGTATAGCTCTGATCTTGTGGCACCACGGAGTGCGAATGTGGTGTTGCTCATCAGGCACGAGCAGGGACCGCGGCGAGGAACATGGGAGCGCCATCGGAGATGGGGCTTCCACGGTGGCTCAGAACTTCGGTCGGCTGTGCACCAGATCCGGAGGGCGGGAGTCATACGACACTCGAGACGGCGGAGCAACGCTGCGATTAGGCGTTGGCGCCTCTCCGGAAGGGTGAGGGGCAGGCGCAGCGGCTCGGCCAGGCGGAGGTAAGATGGTGGGGGTGGTACTGGTGTCGATGGTGTTGTAGTGTTGCTATTGTCGAAAGTTCTATGGGTTGGTGGCTGTCGACGATGGTAATCTCGGTGGTGAAGGGGATGATGGTGTTGATAACAGAAAAGGGTGGTTGGCCGCTTGCGTATCCGAAATTACCTGTCCTGGCTTTCTCGAGCCTTGGAAGGAGGTTAGATGGGAGGGGATCGGGTGATCCCTTCACCCCTATATGTACAGACTTAGATATGTTTGAATTAGAAAGGGGTTTACGTGCAGGTAGGCTCTTATCAAGTCAGGATTTGGATGTGGGAAAGATTAGAGTATCTAATTTAACCTGATCCAAACAGAGTTCACTCCAGCGATTTGTAACAGAGGTGTAAAGAAAATCTATCCCAATCTTGTCTTAGAGATTGAATATAGATAAATGTAAACACATCACTCTCTTTGATCCAATCCTAGCATTTACTATACTAGTAGCAACAATTATTTTAAAATAACAGATAAGGACTAGAGTTTATAATTGATAAATATTTCCTCTAATATAGATCAAATTAACTTTAAATAATAATTTGTTTAATCATAAACCATCAGTAGGTAATTAGTTTAAAATCGATATTTAGTACTCATTAACCTTAAATTCTAATAGCTAATATTTAATTTAAATCAATACAATTATTTAAAACAATCTATTTCAATCAAAATCCATTAGTAGATAACGATACTCATTTAAATCGATAATCCAATAAGTTAAATCATAAATTAAATCCTAAACATCAATTATAATATTTCAAAATAATATTTACTTTTATAAAACAACTAAAACGTATTAATATGAATCAAATCTTAAATTCAAATAAATAGTTATCATAAGAATTTAGATACTACGATACCATATTTTAATGCGCATATAAATTCAAATCCGAATTCAAATAGTTTGATTACCATAAATGATAATTTATAATGTAAGATGTACCTAAACTTTTATTTTAAAGATAAACAGACAAATCCTGTTTGTCATTCCAAATATTTATTACTGAAAATATTTTGAAAATCCAATATCTCTTATAACTCCGATAATAAAATAATAATTTTAGTAAACAAAAATTGTATTTTAAAACATTAAATTTTAACCAATTCTTTGATGACAAATAATCGAAAATCTCTTTTACAAGGTTTCGACGATAAATTACTTCTAACACAAAAATAAATAAATAAATAAAATAAAAATCTGAAGAGGAGTTACATTCCCTATCGAAATTCCCAAGTAGCGGGACTGATCTCGTGTAATTCCTTATTGAGACTCCCAAGTAGCAGAATCGATCTCGTGACTTCCTTATCGAGACTCCCAAGTAGCGGGACCGATCTCTTAACTTTCTTTGTCCGTGGCATGCTTTTCACTAAACCAATCGTGTCTCGTGCCTTAGACAGACCTTGTTCTCTAGGCGACACTATCGCTCAAGTCACATACTTTATATATTTATAGTATTATAACAAGAACTTCGAATATAACCATAATTTATAATATGGCCTACTAGGCCACAAATAAAATAAACTAGATACCAACCATATATCTACATAGCTGTCTTTAGACACACTACCCGAGTACATGGGCTTGGGCTTGGTTCGGGTCAAGTCCGGACCAGTTTGATACAACCGGGTCACTTAAACGTCAAATAATATTAATAATAAATAATTAAATTATTTATAATGGTCATGTCACAACTTGGCATGGTTTTCCTAGTTAGGACATTCCTATGGCTCAGCCTTCCCTACCAGGGCTAATACACTAGTCAAAGCACGCCACTGCACTATCCGTGCCATGATTTCTAGTCACCTTGTACTCAAATTCTTAACCATGACTAAAATCATCTACCGTAATAATTAACTAATTAATTATTTATAAAAATAAAAAATCACCATTTAAATAAAATAAATAGATAAAAAAATATTTCAAAAATTTCTGGGAAGGGAGCTACAAATCTACCCACATTAAAAATAATTTCGTCCTCGAAATTCTAATTCATAACTATTCTAAAAATTCAGAAAGAAAGTCTACCTTAACCTTCATCTCCTTATACATTAATTCCTTAAAATAGTTTATATCCTCCTCTTAGCCATTTCGTAAGTACCATTTCTCGAGGACTTCTACCCACCTTTGGTCACACCCCCTTCAAACACATAACGTCATAACATTGTAACCTTCCAGCTAATTGCTAGACGTAACTACCAACCGATATCTATAGCATAAGGCATCTACAATCCTCTCCTCAACCCAAAATTTAACAAGCAACAAATTTACACAAGTAGCTAAGAAATATTAATAGGCATGACCATTCGTCGCTCCGAAATAGGAAGAGTATCCAATGATGCAGATAGAAAGAAAGTTTATGAACCATTTACTTATTTACTAGATTGGCTACTCTAGTCTAGTAACCCTTCGTTTCTTAGAGGGCCTGCAATCCGTGCAATATAGAAGTTCCGTCCTCGAAATTAATCTAAACAAGGTTACATAATAGAATGGATTTAAGAAATCAAGATTGTTATCCTTTCCGTGGTTATTTAAATACATGAACAAGGGAGATAAATGCTGTAACCCTACTTTTTATTTCAAAATTTAAAATCTATTTTTTATTTTATAGTTTGATTTAAATGAATTTCAATTTTTGGAGGGAGATTTGAATTAATGACAATATTGTGAATCCATAGTTAGTTAAACTAATTAGGGTGGTCCCTAATACTCTAACTAATTTTTTTTATATTCCTTGTAATTAAGCAAAAGGGGGAGGGCCTTCGTGAATAAAAACCTTATGGTGGAGAGGCCTAAGTGCAAGTGCACATCCTATTCTTTTAACTGAAGTTTGGAGGAGAGAGAATTTATTTGTGAATTCTCGAATCCCTCTTTCCAAATTCCTCTCGGCCCCCAAATTTTGGAGGCGATGGCAGCACCCTAGCTCCGGCGGTGGCAGCACCCTAGCTCCAGCGGTAGCAGCACCTACTCCGGCGGTGACAGCGCGGATCGTCTTCCTCCGACGGGTGGCAAGACTGATGCGACGACGAGTCTCCATCCTGCAGTCTCCTCTACGACGGCGATGTCCTCTCGTGACGGTTGGGCGCCATCTCCAGTGGTAAATCAGTTCTTCTTGGCGAATATGCCACTTCGTTTCGGAAACAACAACGGAGGTGAGTTCATCTCAACCGCGCAGAGATCTGTTATTTTTGTTCCTTCGTTTTCCTGGAAAGATCATGATCAAGTCCGATAGAAATTCTCAGGTCATTCTTCCTCGTCGAGTTGTCCGTTCTCCTTATAGGTTAATCTCGGATCGACGGCTGCATCGTCGAGAAGGCAGAAGTTGACGACGAGATTTCTGGAGCACAACTTGAGCGGTTGGAATTAGTTGGATTTCGATCTCGAAATCGTAAGTATCGAGCTCGGATCTAAATTCTTGAACTATCTAGTAAATTTGATAAATCTATCATGATCTGAGGGCTGTCTTGTTTGCTTATTGTTTTGTTGTGCCGCGGAAGAGAAGGACGAGAAACAGTCAGATACGAAGAACGTGTCTACTCAATGGAATCGTGTCAGAAACAACTCGGATCACTCTCAGGTAACTTTTAGTCGTCTTATCTTGGTTTTTAATGACTTTAGTTTTGACTTTATATTGTTTCTGTCGACGTCAACGATATGCTGTGTCCGAGTCGTCAGCATGTCCAGCATTGATAGAACTTTGGGACAGAGTTGGACTCAGAAGTTCTATTTTATCTGTGGTTCCTGTTCGTGCGGTTCGTGTTCGTGTCCTGCGGTTATACTCTTGGATTGTTCGTGTCCAACAATTACCCGTGTTCAATTGGAGTGTTTGGAGTAGTGTTGAATCTTGTAGGTTCGTGTCCGTTCTTGAGACGTCGGGTGCAGGGCAGCAATAGCAGTTGGCCGAACTTTGGGGGGGTGATCATTTTAGTTGTTAAGTTTCTTATTTTGTGTAAAGCTTTGTATAATTCCTGTAGAAAGATGATTTCTTTTAAGATATGTACATATTATGTGGGATCAGTAGTGTATGTTAGTAGAGGGCAGTGTTGGCTGATGTATCAGTGAGTGTGGGAAGCAGTGAACACTTGTGATGTATGGAAGGAGTAATATCATTAGTAATATCGGGTTAAATTTGATGCTATCGGGATCAAACATCTGAAAACAGGGTAACACTCTCACTGATACCTGATCGATTTCAGTAGATATTGGATCGATTTTTGAACAAAAGAGATCCCATACCTTACTGAAATCAGGTATCATTGTAAGGTTTTTCCATAAGCTGTTTGTGTACTCATTTGCAATATTTTCTCTAAAGCATCAACTGTTAGTTGGCAAACTTTGATTTCTTATGAGTGACTTTAGACAAAAATTAACTGAAATATTATTAAACCAATTGATTTTACTTTTGACCAATAGTAGATGGGAACCTGAGTTTGAGAAAAGATGAAATCTCTGTCAGTTGGGTGCTTGTAGTAGAAAGCCTAAATGATCAAATTAGTATCAGTATTATTATTTTGCCTTTACACTTTCTTCAGTTGGTTACCCTTCGATTTTGATGACTTAGAATTACTTTAGTCAGGAATAGGACTGTTAAACCCAGCCTTCAAGAAATCAGTTTTCTTTTAACTTTTAGTTGCATAATTTTGGAAGTATGCTATAGCCAGGATAAGGTATTGGTTGCATGGTGAGGGTAGGTAAAGTGAAGTTCAATATTTATAGGTAGTTGGTTGCTTCTAAGAAAAATCTTAGGATGTTACTCTTCACCTAGGAACCTGTCATTTGGGTATTGTTATGTCATTTTGATATAACATGCATATAGCGAGTTATAATTATATTTTGTTAGGAAAGTGGTATTCTGGCATTGCATTATAGTTATTAAATTAATGGTGGTTTATAGATTGTACTAGGAATAATTGTAGTTAAGTTAACGTGTTAAAAATAGAAATGGATATAAATTAACCAACTTGTACCTACTAAAACAGGAGGACACCCAGCTCTATTCATTGCCCTTGATTACCCAGAGCAAGGCAAGTACTTTTTTACGGTTTTGTATATTTACATATCTTGTACCTTTCTTGTGACACGTTATGACACGATATCCTGTACCCATGTACTCATGTATTCTTGTTCTTGTACTTACTTATGTCGGGTGGGAAAATACACTAGCCATGTGACCAAACCCCGGTTACTATATTCATGTAGATAGCTTAGGCCTCGCATCGTGCACGCGGGCCCTTACTCATACCATATTCATGTACTCCTGTACATGCTCTTGTACTCACCCAGTCGGTCATATGGACTAGTTGTATTTCAATATTATGCACTTATCATGTCTGGTACTTCAGTATTATAGTTTCATTCCTGTACATTACATTCCTGTACTTTATAATCCTGTACTACAGTCCCTGTACTTTATTTCTTGTACTTTTCTGTTCATTTCCTGTATTTCATTTTCATGTACTCGTGTACTCAGTTTTATATCATGTTCTTGTTCATTACCTAAAATTGTACTTTGCTCCGCTCCTGATTGGATATGTTGCAGGTGTACTTGCAGGACATTATTCTACATTATGGGCCAGAGACCGGGACATTAGCTGAGCAGGATGGAGACATGACTTAGCTAGAGGTTTCAGGTTTAGACTGTCAGCTTTACTCTTAGATATTGTTTTAGAATTCATAGTACATTTCATTCTGGATGACTAGTATATTTATGATATATGGATTTGTGGATTATGGTGATCTTTCTAGGATCGTGTATAGATGCTGTGATTGTGTACATTATGTTCTGGTTAGATTTCCCTAGTTTGGTACAGCTTACTTCGTCGTGTTTAACGACGAAGGCTGGACGTGTCCGACTCGTGTCCGATTATTCGGGAGCGGGTCGTGACAAATACAATACAAGATCGTATCACAACTTTCAGGTAGATGGAATAAGGGTTACGGATGATCCCATTCTAAGAGGTGGAGACTACATAATAGGTATAAGGACCTATTTCAAATAGTTCGGTTTTATAGTCCAATATGATGGTATGTATGGATGAGTTTTACTGGGTCTTAATGGGTTTCCTGATTGGACATCAATCGCTGGTTGGATGAACATTGGATTTCAACCTATATTGACTGAACAAGATCCCAATGATAAAACTAGTTTACTAGATTAGGGTAACCTAGAATAGGATTCCACCCAAGTGGTTGAGCTAGTTACCAGTCAGGTTGGTTAGCTCGGCCTCTAAAGCCCAAAAATGTACCTTCAGTGACTTTTGTGTTTAAATAGCACATGAGGCCTCAGTTGGTGGCACACTAGTGGCATGTGCGTAGTGGACTTCGAGTAGATCACAACCATATATTGGGTCGAATGAATTGAGTCGAGGATGAGGCTTTAATGGAAGTCGGAAAGTATACCGGTATTATGGTAAGGGTTATAGCTAGTCCTTTTGACCTAAAAGTCGTACTATAAAAATAGAGTACAAGGGGACGGGTTTGAGTGGGACATGATATACCTAGAGGAGGGTGGACTCGTTTAGATCTCGTATGTGCAATTAGTTGGAAGGAAACAGCTAGTCTCGTGCTCTGAATACTAATGGCACGACCGGGGACAAAATGATCTAAATGGAAAGTGGGAGTCCATGGGGCACTAATTATAATTCTAATGGAAATTATTTTAACCAATCGGTGATCCTCGTATATCCTAAAATTTTAGAAGGCTTACAGTCTACCCACCGTAGAAGCTAGGACATAGTTTTTAGGAATAATGAGGTTAGAAGGTTTCCAAAGTCCGGATACTGTACCTCGACACTTGTTAATAAAGAATAAAGCATGGCGTAATGGGATACGGTAGATATAGGTCAAGTCAAGGATCGTTCATCAATAAATGGAAAATGAGTGTGTATAATGACACACGGTCGATAAAATAGAATGATCTACTCGTCCATAGTACACGAGAGTTATCGACGGGGTAACCGACTCTAAGGCACATCATATGAAAAGATTTCTAACAACTAAGAAGTGAATTTCTATTTGTGGCAAGCCCGCCAGACTATTGTCATAAGGGTTCTAGTGGTGTGTCTGTAGTGGTCATGTATTGCTGTTGATAATGGTAAATCCTATCATGACAGGGTATTTAAGCTAGGGTATTGGCTACGCTAGTGACTGTGGTGTTCCAATACTAGTTAGGTCTTAATAATAAAATTTACATAACTAGGGTAATATTTGTTGAAAACCAATCTCGGAATGAGTGTCTACCATAGTCTTGGTAAATGATTGTCCTTATCTTTGTCTAGTCATCTCATGCCTAATCTGTGGGCTTTGGTCGAGGAAAGGTTGGGTTAAGGCTTAAGGGTTGCTAGTTAAAGCAAGCTTCAAGCAAATAATTAGGGCTCACAACAATTGGTCTCTTGAGAATAGATAGTCTCCTAGGTTGGCCTTTGACTAAGGGTAAAACCCTAATCATTCTCAAATTCAGATGGCTAGAGGGCCCAATAGTAGTTTGGGTCGAGAGAAGAACGAGTAACTCAAGCCAAGGTTCTAGTCACATGGCTGGCCGATGGGTGCTACACTTGTGTATACAACTCATAGCCATGGGGGATACTCTATATTATCTATCAATTACGAGCTTTCGTCTTTCCAAATCAGTGAAAGACAAAAACAATAAAGAGTTCAAGAAAGATGTCATTGAATACAATTACGTGATTCAAAGACGAATGTATAATTCAAGAGGAATTGTCAAAGCAGTCACGGATGAGCCTAGTGACATCTATATCTCAATCCACGTAGATTAATCTGAGGAAGAGCGAACCGAGTGCACTAAGGTTGATCAGACCGTAATACATCGATTCTGATTAAACAATATGTTAGTAGGCGTCTCCAATAAACATGTCTTGAATCAAGATCGATAAAAGAGTAAGCTTGCAAAACTAGGCTGTAATAGCAGCATTGGTCAAGATAGTCAAAATACAAGTATGCGAGATTTTTGAAAAGAGGCACAAGTAGTTCAAGTTTTGAGAGAATCAAAACCTTACTCGGTGTTCTTGCTTATACAGTCATCCTACTATCTACTATCCATAAGGCCTTAGTCGACTAATGGGTTATGGAACTCTAATTCTATATTCTAGGTAAACCTATTAATGTTAGTCAATTACCTCGTCACTAGATCACGAGGACCACGGAATGCTAGGTTGAGAGACATGCTACCCAACTTACAGAGCTATCACTAGTTTTGGCTTTGGATCTTATGGGACACACAGGGCATCTTTCTATTCTCTATAATATTCTAAACTTGTAATCACGTCTGAAGTCATTTCACCGAGAATTATGCCTCGCCCGTATACTATGGCTGTGGTAAACCCTTGGTTCCGTGATTCAAATGTGATATGCTATCAGATACTCTACCTTACATTGACATAAGATCTAAAGAGGTCAACGAAGGTATAGTTTTTATCAATGTTCGATAACTTACGATTCATAATCTCAACTCTATGGTCGTGTCTCGCCAGTGCGCTGCTGGCTGGCCATCGCAGTCGTTTTACTCCAACTATATTCCTAAGAACTTCGAGGAGCTGCTGGAAATTCAAACTAGTTGACTATGATAGAAGGCATAAGCATCCGCCTATAAGTCTCAATCCTTAAAGTAAAAGATTGACCGGGAAGGAAATATTGAAGACAAGAGAAGTAAGAACATCCTAATATTTATTTCATATGTCTTTCAAATAGTTTTAGGGAAAACTTTGAATCAACCTACTTCAAGATTCGTATACGAATAACAGAATCAGAAATTATAAACTAATTCCTTACAGCAAAATAAAATTTAAAATAGGCATTCTAGCTTATGATATAAGATTTATATCTAATAGAGCAAAAGAAATTTGAACAGTTTATCAAGATTAGAGCCTTAATTCTAGGAAAGCCTAACTTACCAAGTGAATAGTATATCCATATTGGATCATACCGTCATATCAAAAGTAATAGTGTATCTATAGAGATCTGACAAATATCTAAATTTAATAATTCTAAATTGCATGGCCTATCTGACAACCTTAACTACCCAACGATCAATTTGAGCAAGGGACTCCTAGTCCTAGTCATTCTCTTAAATAAATTTAACCCTAAGTTGTGAATGAGCATTTTCTAGTCGCAGGCTCGCAATAGTATGACTAACGTACCATCACGATTCGCATATTATGTAAAAACTGACCTGCATGGGCCACCACAAAAACTTGTCACGACCCGTACCCAGTTTTCGGGATACGAGTGCATGTCCAAGCTAGCCTACGCCGCAGAATCGACTGTAGAACGCTGTCACGGCCAAGATGCTCAAAATCATAAAATAACATTTACTGCTCCTTCACATTTCTAAATTTAATACAACATTTATAACATTTACATTTAAAGAAACAGAGTTCTCACAACTAATGAAAATAATACAACTGCTATCTATTTCTAGGTTTCTGTCTGCAAGTTCACCCGTATCTTCCAATGCTAAGAGAAGCCACAGCTAAGCTGAAAAATGTTAGTTTTCAGTCATGAATGGAACAATTACACAAATCGACGGCAATGCAAAAACACAATAGAACTAACAAAACATGAAAATAACATATGAGATATGAAAACTAGAAAGTAATTGATGATATGGCAAGTGGTGAAGAAGACAAGGAAAACAAATAAAATACAACTATCTATGTATTTTGAAATATCTTGTTCGACATGTGAACGGCTAAGGGGTAAATACGGCACCCTGCACGTGTCGTGTGCAGCTGCTATCAGTCAAGATTAGACATATTGGGATGGGTAAGGGGTAGTTCATACGTCTACTAAGATATTTTTTTGCCCAGCTAGTACTCATGGAATTAGGTCGCAAGCATGGTAATCATGAAAATGACAGTCAAGAATGTATAATAAATCCATGAAACTAATCTCCGTGTGACGAACGTGTCGACAAGAAGTAAGACATATGTATAAACATGAAATGAAAAGACTACTATGAATCGAAAGCAATCAGAAAGTGCACTTGCCTGAGGTTCTTCGCTGGTGAAACCGATAGTACAACCACCCAAATGAGTCACTAAAGTCATCACATGCAAAAAGTCTCCGGATGCTGAAATAAACATTACCAACGTTTTCAGAATAGTCAAATTAGCTAGAATTGCCTGTCCTTAAGTCCAATTCTGGACACAGGGGTAAAACAATAATTTTGGGTCAAAAATGGTGTTCACCGTTGGACCCGCTTTGCACCGAAAAGCGTGCCAGAGTCAATGGTTTCTAAAGTTGTCAAACTACATGTCTACGAATTGTTTTGATGATACGAACCCAACGGTATGTCCAATTTTGGATTTCGGCGGGCCGTGCACAAAATTACCCGTTGAATCGGATCATGGGGCCCACAAAACGGCGATCCGGTCAACTGTCTCAGAATGGGACCAAACTTGGCATACAGGACCAAAAAATGATATGGTCCTGTTGGCATAAGTTTTGTCTCGATCTGACGAACTTGCACAAAGTAATTATAAAATTTGCACATAGGCCGATACGGTGAATTTCGACGGATACGCATCAAATTCGTCGCGCACACGCAACCAATTTAAATTTCGTCAAAGTCCACACGTCCACGAATCCATTACGCACCTTTCGATCCTTTTGGTTCGTGACCACGTCGCCCGGATTGGCGGGACGCACGTCGTATCGAAGGAATTTTCTAGATTTTTAATATCTCAAAACAGTTTTTCCTCCAACTTTAACATTGAGTAACTTCATGCATATTAACTGAAAATACGATCTACTAGTTGTGTTCTAATCTCGCTTAGGTTGTCTACAACTGTGCCGAATTAGATTCTCAAAAACCCTAATATATAGTTTGAAAACTGGCTTCCAAGTTGTGGTTCGAGAGGGATTTCTGTTCTGTCGTCAAGCAAGTTTTTGCCCGACTTCGTGCCGATTTATCGGACTGGTTGCTCGTCTATTTCCAACCCACTTGCTGGGATTTAGAGAGGGTTATATAGGGATTTAGAGAGGGTTATATAGGGATTTTACCTGAGGAAGTGGTTCGTGAAACGAACTCGTATACACGACGAACGGTCTTCGCAAAGCCAGCCCGAACGCTGCGTACTGCTGCTGTTATTGTCGTTTCTTTCGTGCGGCTGATTCGTCGTGCTGCCCCTCGTGCCAGGCCGTCCTGTGTCCGTGCGCGGCGGTGCCCAGGGCTTCGGAGGGTCGCCCATGGTGGCACAGCTAGGGTTTTTTGGTTGTTGTTGTCGTCGTCGTCGTTATATTATGCACAGGGTCTGGGGTTCTGTTGCGTTCGCGAGTTTGGGGAAAAGATTAGGATCGGGTTGGGTTAACTGCTGCTTTGGTTGGGTTGGGATAAGTTTTGAGATGGTTGGGCCGGCTTGTTGGGCTGGGGTCTGCTGCTTTGTTCTTTAGTTTTTCTTTCTATTAGCCTATGTACACACACACACACACACACACCACCACACACATATATATATATATATATATATATATATATAACCCTTATATATTAAGAACGAGATGGCTTCTCCCCTCCTCCTCTGGAGCTCTCCTCCCCTGTGGAGACCTTAGGGTCTCCTTCCCCCCTCTCCGTTTCCACCACCCGGCTCCCGATGGTAGCTCCTTGGCCGACCGACCTGCTGGCTCTGGTCGGTCAGCCCCCCTCCTCCTCCTCTCCCTCCTTCTTCGGCCCTGTCTCTTCCATCCTCGCCTCTCCCCTCCCCATCTCCGGCCCTGTCTCACCCCACCGCGCCTCCCCTCCTTTATCCCTCCTCCCCAGGCGCCCAGCGCTCCCGTTTGGAAGATCCACTTCCCTCTTTTTGGCGTCCAGGTGGCCCCTCTTTCAGGGTGCTGGCGTCGCCCGGCCTGGTAGCTCCTCTGCCCCCAGTGGCAGGCTTCCCTCCCTCCCAATTTTTCAATTTGGCGTTTCCCCCGCTGTCACTTCTGGGCGGGACTCCCCTACGGTGCAGGTGTAGGGTTCCATCCCTCTGGTTCTCTCGGTTCGGGCGTTGACCCCTCCGGCAGTGCAGGTGTGGGGTCCCATCCCCTTTGGTCTCTCGGTATGGGCGCTGGCTACCCAGGCTTCGAGGTAGACCCCTCCCATCCGCTTACTGCAGCACAGTACGCTGCCTGGCTCACCTCAGTTTTGGGTGGGTCCCACCCCTCCTTTTTATTCCCTCAACTGTTCGCTGCCTGGCAGCTTCTGCAGCCTCAACTTTACGCTGCTCAGCAGCTTCAGCAGCCTCATCTTTTCGCTGCTCAGTAGCCCCTCCTCTACGCTGATCAGCTGCCCACCCCCGCTGGGTCCCACTCTCCACATGGCCTGGCTGGAGTTTCCAAAGGAGTAGACCCCCTCATTTCTTCCGCTGGGTACTCTGGGTACGTGGACCCCTCCCGAGCGAATTACTCTTCTTTTTCCCCTCCCGCTGCTTTCGTGCCCCCCGCGCATAATTTTCCCCATACCCCCTTTACGCAGGACACAAGTTCCTTTGTGTACCTTTCCACTTCCTCGCCAGCGTACTCTGCTGGGTTTGGCCCATACCCGCAGTTTTACGCTCCCAACTTTGTAGCCCCAGGGGCCCCCCTCCCATCCTCTCCCCTCACTCCTCTCGGACCCTCACTATCCCCGATACCCCTTTAGTCTCCTCTGCCAGCCTCCCCGCCGACATCACCCCCTCAGCCATCGAGTCCTCCGCGATGCAGCCATCCGACCCTTCAGTCCCCGACGCCCTCCTTCCTGGGACATCGGGAGTCATCCCCTCATTGAGCGTTATCGGCTCCGACCCCACCACCGGACCGGTCCGCGTCGCTACCACCCCTCCCCATCCTTCCTTCTCCGCCCGCGGTGACTCCTCCGGTGACACCCACCTTGCCCGGGGTGCTGCCTCCCCCCTCTTCCGGCAGCCCCCTTTTGGCTGGCCCCGTTGTCCTCCCACCTTGCCCCGATTCAGGCCCCTCCTCGACACAGTCCCCGTCCACCGGGGGAGCGTCCAAGGTCCCCTCCCCGCCCGAACCCTCCCAGCGGTCCTTCGCCGCAGCTCTCCGCCGGACTTGGCGCCCCATAAGGGTCTCTTTCTCCTCGACGTCAGCCTCCCGACATTGTTTTCTCGGAATCTTCTGCTTCCTTGGTCCCCTTCTCCGACTCGGAATTGACCTCCCTCTTATCCTCTTTCTCCCACACCTTTGTTCTTAAGTTTTCGACCGGCTGTCCCAAACTCTCCAGGGTGCAGGAAGAGATTGCCAGCTGGAGCCTCTCGGCAGAATACCGGAACTTAAGAAGAAAGCTATTCGGAGAGACACGGAGCCAGCAGAAGGAAAGACACCCTCGTCACCCATTCTGCCGCGCCCAAATATGCACATTCGATTCAGATCCAGTGACGGAAAGAACGACCGAAGCGAGCAACCTAGCAAAACCCTGATCACAGCTCTGTCCCCCTGCAACTCCGGCGATCTCACCCTCTCCAACCCTTTCGATGTCCTAGAATCGGGAGAAGCGGAACCGTGTGAGGCTAGCTACCCACCAGCTGAACTTGATCTCATCGAGACAGTTCACACCTCCCAGGACACGGAGATCAACGAAGAGATCACCGACACCACCTGCATTGTCCCCACTGAAGATCCGGTTGAAGAAGTCCTTGCAATCCTCGGGCCAGAACAAGTGCGGAGAGGACTTCAGGTCCAAGCCGCAGGTTACCCCCTCCAGCAAACTATTCTGCTGATCATGAGCGCCAGTGACTCCCTGGTCATTCCCTCTGAAGATCCCATCTTGGACTCCGCCGGGGAATTGGTAAATATTCTTACGGATCCACTAGAGCAACCCCCAAGCGACTCTCCATCCACGACTATGGCGGAGGTGTCACCCTCGAGCGGGGGCATTATTACCTCGCCACGAGCAGAAGCGTCCACCATAAGGGAAGACAAGGCCCACAAAGCCACTGTTGATAACAAATCCATTCAAACCAGATCCTCCACCAGACGGAACAAAAAAACCCTCCCCCAACTTCATTAATGTTGAACATCCTATCGTGGAACATCCGCAGACTGGCGAACAAACCCACATTAAGGAGGATTTCTGGACTGCGAAAAATCCATAAGATCGACATCCTCATTATCATCGAACCCAAAATCCCTCCCAAAAGATTAAAATCTATCCAGTTACAGCTTGGCCTCCCCACGGCCATAGCCGACAGAAACGAATATGGATCCTCGGCACGTCTGATGTCAAAATCGGAGTCATCCAGGATTTCCAGCAGGCCCTCACTTGCTGGTGGGAACACCCATCGCTTCCTGAGCGCACCATCCTTTCCGCGGTCCACGGAAGCTGTGAGATTGCCGAACGGAAACTTCTATGGAACGACCTCATTAACATCCACCTCAACCACATCAACTCCCCTTGGATGTGCATCGGGGACTTCAACGCGATCACCTGCAGAGAAGAAAAAATCGGAGGGCGTCCTCCTTCTACATCGGCCATGCAAGACTTCAACAATTTTATCTTCGATGCTCACCTCACTACTCTTCAATTCACCGGCAATGCCTTCACCTGGTGCAACATGCAGGAAGGCGACCGTCGACAATATTTCCGTTTGGACAGAGCTCTCACGAACGATCGCTGGCACAGCATGGGGATCACCACCTATTTGTCCCATCTCAACTCCATCGAATTCGACCACGCCCCTCTTCTGGTTGAAATCAAAAACTATGCCAGCCTCCCCAAAAAGAAGTTCCAATTCCTCGACTTCTGGACTGATCATCCCTAATTTCTCGGCATTGTCGCAGAAGCTTGGAACCGGAAAGACTCCCCCAATCCCCTACTGCTGGTGAGCAACAGACTCCGTGCGACGAGGAAAGCTCTATCCAATTGGAGCAAACTCGCCTATGGGGACATTTTCCCAGCCGTACGGGTTGCGGAGGATGATGTCACCCGCGCCGAATCGTATTTTGCTTCGGAGCGATCGGCTACTGCCAGGTCTGCCCTGAATCTCACCAAGGCCATGCTCAAATTCCGTCTTAAAGTGGAGACCGACTTCTGGAAGCAGAAAGCGAGATTGAAATGGGACAGCGAGGGGGATAGAAACTCAAATTTTTCCATGCCTGCGTCAACGATCGCAGACAAAAGTTAGCCATCTACCGCACGGCAGACGACAACGGAAACATCATTACTGACCAAAAAAGCATCCATGCAGCAGCGGCCGTGTTCTACTCCAAATTATTCACCAAAGAGACTGTCCATATCGACAGATCCTTCTTGGACCAAATCCCCAGACTCATAAATGACAACGATAACACCCAGCTGGAACGCCCACCTACGGTCCCGGAGGTGAAAGACGCGGTGTGGGCCTTAAACGAGCACAGTGCCCCCGGCCCGGACGGGTTCACTGGTGTCTTCTTTCGCAAATATTGGGATATTATCAAGCATGACATCACCGACGCGGCCATTGCCTTCTTCGAGGGTACAGCATACCCGAAAGCCATATCCAGTGCCAACCTCATCCTCATCCCGAAAAAAGACAACCTGGAGTCCTTTCGGGATTATCGCCCCATCATTATTTGTACTTTCACCAACAAAATTATCTCCAAAATTATCGCGTCAAGGATGGCGGAGATTTTACCCAAGATTATCTCCGAGGAACAAAGTGGCTTTGTGCAAGGGAGAAACATCCAGGACAATATCATGCTGGCCCAAGAGTTAATCACATGCATGAAGTTTCCAGCTAGAGGGGGCAACATTGCCGCTAAGATTGACATAGAGAAAGCCTACGACAGGCTGGATTGGCAATTTATGATCTGAGTTTTCAGAGCTTTCGGATTTTCGGAAGACTGGACCAACACCGTATGGAGATCCATCAGCAACTCGTGGTTCTCCACGATTATCAACGGCTAAGCGGGCAAATTTTTCAAATCCAGTCGTGGCGTTAGACAGGGTGACCCCCTATCCTCCACCGTCTTTATCATCGCCGCGGATGCCCTGAGTAGAAACCTTAACAATATGGTCGTCACCCCAAACTTCCAACACTATCACACCTCCAGTGGCTGCCCTACTATCACCCACCTGGCATTCGCGGACGATTTACTCATCTTCTTCTCTGGGGATGTTGGAGCGGTGGATGTGGTCCACAAAACCCTGCAGAGGTACTCCAGATGTTCAGGTCAGAAGATCAATCACTTCAAAAGCATTATATACGCCCACCATAACATCAAAAGAGAGCGCGCTACCAACCTCTCTAACTTAACATCCTTCTCAGTTGCCCAACCCCCGTTCAACTATCTCGGTTGTCCCCTGGTGTTCGGGAAATCTAATTCCTGCATCTTTGAGACCCTGATAGCTAGAATTATGAAGAAACTTAAAGGGTGGTATAATGCCACTTTGTCCCCGGTTGGCAAGATGATCCTTATCAATCATGTGCTTGCTTCTATCTCCATCCACACTCTGGCTGCAAACTCCCTGCCTAAGAAGGTTCTGGATTCGATCGAACAGATCTTCTGTAACTTCTTCTGGGGGCATTACAACGGTCTTGACAAGCATCACTGGGCTAGCTGGGAATCGATGGCTCGACCTTCCGAGGTCGGAGGTCTGGGATTCACCAAACTCACCCACATCGTTAATTCTTTCTCTATGAAACTGTGGTGGAAACTTCGAGTGTGCAAGAACTTATGGACCAGATTTATGAAGGCCAGGTACTTCAAACACACTCACCCCACTCTGGCCATATCCAACAGCAGATCGTCGGCGGCCTGGCATCGTATCCTTGTTGGTCGCGAACTCGTCGAGCCCGCGATGAGACTCATTTTGGGCACCAGCGAGTCGAACCCATTCCTGGAGTGATGGACCGGGGACAGCTTAATCCCTAGTCTGCGGGTTACCCCGAGAAACAGTAGAATCAAAGACTTGTGGAACTTCTACACCAACAACTGGCACTGGGACAAAATTTAGGAATGGGCTGGTGATGAAGCGGTGGCAAGCATCCGCCAGTGCGGTATTACCATTGGCAGTGAAGACGATGCGCTTAGATGGACGCTTGATACTTCAGGGGCATTCTCTGTGAGGTCTGCGAGGAATGCAATCCTTAGGCAAGGCATGCCGCATCACCCCATTGCGTACTACTGGCAAAGCTGTATCCCCAAGAAGTGGTCCATCCTCATGTGGAGAGCCATAAACAAGAGACTGCCCACTGACGACATCCTTAACTCCATCGGGATTAGCCTTGCATCAGCCTGCAATTGCTGCCCGGATCGTCAGACGGAGTCCATCGATCACATCTTTTGTCAAAGGATCCTGCAAGGCACTTCGTGGAGGACCCTCAATCAGCTCTACAACATTGAGCCGGGCGGTAGGCGCTTCCACGATCTGGCGGACGCCTGGAGCTCGGTTTCCCACGGCCACCAGATCGTTGCAGCGGCCGCCACGTGGGTGATATGGAAAAATCGTAACAAGGCGAGATATGAAGGCCATCATTACTCTTCAGATCAGATCATTCGCGAAATCTTCCGTCAGTGCCGTAAGCGGAGCACCCTTTGCTCCCACACCCCGAGCGCGTTTTGGGCCTCTACCCTCCCTTAGCTCCTGCTAGTGGAGTTCCTTCCATCCCTCTTCTTTCTTTTTGGTGGTATACTTGTTTTGGCTTTGTCATTTTGTGTCTTGTATACTTGGCCAGGCTTTGGCATTTTGGGCCGTTTCAATAAATGGAGAGGGTTTTCCAAATATATATATATATATATATATATATATATATATATATATATATATATATATATATATATATATATATATATATATATATACCCACTTATACATATATATTTATCTATACATACCCACCTATATTTTTTTTATATATATACACATATACATGTATATAATATATATTTATATATGCATACACACACACACACACACACACACACACACATATATATATATATATATATAAATATTATATATATATATATATATAAATATATATATATATATATATATATATATATATATATATATATATATATATATATATATATATATATATATATATATTCTAACCTTTCTAACTAAAATATATAGACGTTTATTAAATAGGCATACATATGAAGGTTTATACAATCTAAAAACTCCAACTCTACAAATATATGTTAAGAAAATCATTTACCACATTATCAACTAAAAATTATATATTTATATGTATTATAACAAGAACTTCGAAAATAACCATAATTTGTAATATGGCCTACTAGGCCAAGAAATAAAATAAACTAGACCAACCATACATCTACATAGATGTCCTTAGACACACTACCCGAGTACATGGGCTTGGGCTTGGTTCGGGTCATGTCCGGACCAGTTTGATACAACTGGGTCACTTAAACGTCAAATAATATTAATAATGAATAATTAAACTATTTATAATGGTCATGTCACAACTTGGCCTAGTTTTTCTAGTTAGAACGTCCCTATGGCTCGGTCTTTCCTACCAGGACTAATGCACTAGTCAAAGCACACCACTGCACTATCTCTGCCATAATTTCTAGTCACCTTGTACTCAAATTCTTAACCATAACTAAAATTATCTACCGTAATAATTAACTAATTAATTATTTATAAAAATCTAAAAATCACCATTTAAATAAAATAAATAGATAAAAAAATATTTTAAAAATTTTCGAGAAGGGAAGCTACAAGACAACAGGGGATAGTACTTTCTATGACTTCAATAGCCCAGCAAAACTCTGGTCTAACTTATTCGGGCAACGACTTGACGAGCAAAGGCTACGCCAAGCTTCGCATCCTGGAAATGTGCCGTGCACGCATTCGACTTGAACAACCAAGCTCTTTGGGTGCCTAGACTTAAGCCACAAGTCGTACAATATGACTTAAACCACAGAACAGGCGAAGGCTATGCCAAGCCTTGGACGACGGGACCGTGCATGCTTATTAAGCATATACGCAGGCAACACCTATGACTTAGCCTAATTCCAGCATTGTGGCAAGTTAACAACTTAGAGCAACTTCCTTCTCCCAAGCTACGGGACGAAGGACCGAGTGTCATTTTGAAAGCACGCTGAACAGACTTCTATGCAGACCATGGGACTTTTTTCTATGTTCTAACACATTCTGACCCGTCGGAGTTATTTTCTTAGCTATGTGGATGCATCTCTTTTATTATCAAGCCTAACTTGTGCAAGTTGAAAATATGCGATTTATTATGTGGAGGCTAAGATGAGACAAGTTCACCGAAACTACCCCACCTGAGCGAGGAGTCGCCTCGACCGAGCGGGTCTTCGAGCAGCCATTGCAAGGCTAAGTTCGAACGATGTCGGCATTTCGATTCCTCAGATTGACTGAGCGGGACGGGGCACTACAGACGAGGTATCGTGTACGTTTCTCCTCAATAGAGCTCACCTCCTCGGTTCTTGTAACCCCACCTCCTAAATTTTAATAATATTTTAAAATTCCTTTGAATTATTTTCTTCACTAATTTAAGTAGCTTTATCATTTTTCCCCTAGGCCTAGTGCTGTTGGGCCTTCTTAGCCCAAAAGCTTTTATTTTAGATTTAGGCTCAGCCCATTCCTTCTCTTCTAAATTTTGCCAAGGCTCAGCCATTCCTTCTTCTCTAATTGCTGCTTAACAATGGAGAGAGTTTGAAATTCCTCCTAACCATTTCCAAATTTTCCCGCCCTCACCTAGCTGAGGGGGGACCCCAAGTTTTCAACAACCTATAAGTAGTGATGGCTTCTCACTAATTGATTCCACTACTATTCTATTGATCATTCCCTCCATTTAATCATTCTTCTTCCCGAGCTCAACCACCAGGCGGCCATGGCGAAGGAGACAACAAATTGATGAAGACCCTGCTGCTGGCTTGGACGACGACTGGAGTTCCTCGAGGATTCTTCACCCCTTCGATTCGTTGTCTCCTCTAATCTCTCGAGTGCTTGGTAAGAAATTCCTGTATCTTTCAATTTTTGGATCCAATTGAAGGTCGATTGACCTAATTATTCCTCTTATTGCATCAACCAAGATCTGGATGAATCGAACAATGGTTGCTTCCATCTCTTAGCCAATCACAGTGAGTATGGCCATCGACTCTCGGATTTAATTGATTTCCCTTAGTATTTGATCAGATCTCCATCTAAATCATTGATCGATTCGATCGGTTTCTTCACCAATTGTTCAAATCTGAGGATTTCTAGATCAGAGACTTACTTGATCTGATTCGTTGCCTCCATCAAGTTTTGGATTAGGTTTGTGGAGATCTGAGGGATTCTCTTAATTATTTTTGTAGTTGAAGATCGAATTTAGCTCATATCTTGTAATACTCTGTTTTGAATCGAACAATAGGTCGATTATTTGTTTTTTGAAGTTTTGGTTTGTATCGTTGTGTTTCTTGTAGATCTGTGGCGAGGAGATTTAATTAACACCTTTTGATAACCTCTAGACTTGATCGAATCAGTATTTTGAAGTTGGGTTACACGAGGTTGTGCCCAGAGTTTTCCATCTGAACCTTCAGGTAATGATCGAGCATCAGTCCTTTTTGAATTCCTAAATGTTAGTTCGATTTCCTTTTTGATTATAGATAGCTGGGAGTTTAATTAGCATTTGATAGAAAGATAATGGTTTATGAATTCTCTGAGATTGAATGCAAGTGTTTCAATCGATCCTTAAATAATTGTCGAAACCTTTTAGCCATTGGAAAATTCATCCGTTCGAGAATAGGAGATTTTCGAACTATGAGTATTGAGTTTACTCTGTTTCTATTTAGGAATTATTATATTTTTATGAGTATCCCTGTGAGATACATGTTTTCTTGTAAGGGTCTTCGGGTTGGTTGTTCTTACAGCAGAGGGTCTAAACCCTGTGTACTGCTGTATGAACATCAGTTGATTCCTGCTCAGAGAAATTGGATGTTGAAGTGGATACCTATTTCTTTTTGAGAACCTTAGATACATCGGAATAATCATTGTTGATTCGAATCACTGACTCTAGACAATGGGGAAATTCTGATTTCAGTAGAAGTTTTGGGCAACCAGGGTTGGGGTCCAACTTATGATGTTTTGATTTCAATTAAAGTAGGACTGATACTTTCAATATCCTGTAAAGATTCTGAGAGTTAATGCTTCAGTTTAGAACTAGGATTCATTGCTCGGTTTCCTAGTAAGCTTAGTTACATGAGAGCTTCTCAAAGAAGTCAGAAATGGGAGATGTCAAGCAGAGAGAGAGAGAGTTAACTTAATATAATTACTGAGTTCTAAGACAATGGCAGGGCAATACCTGTTAGCATAAGACTATCCTTAGATATATTTTCAGCTAAGGAAGCTCTGATTTTGTAGCTATAATACTTTAAATTGATTGGTGATTCAATACAGAGTTAAGGACAGGGGATCATGCATATCTCAACCTAAGTTGTGTTGCACAACCATTTCAGTACTTTATATTCTAGAATCTGGGATCAATGTGTCTAGGGATTGAAGCTGTATGTGTATTCATGGGACTTATGATTATGTCCATGTATACTACTACTAGGACAGGACACTACCTGCTGAGTTTGACAGCATTATAGCAAGCTGTTAAGGCATACCTTTTTACTTGGTTGTAATTCTATTTTTCAGTTAACCTATACCAACCTTATCCCATATAAACAAGGTTACCTAGATCTCAAATGTACCAGGCAAATACTGATATTGAGGAAGGCTCCAAGGATGACTCATTGACTTTAGTTACAGTTAAGAGGCTTGTAATTAAACCCTTTACCTTTATATTCAGTAACATTGCTGTCACATAACTCTAAGTAGGAAATCTGGTATTGGAAGGGACCATGGTAAGTTGGATTTAAGAGTTTATTACTCAACTCTGTAAGGAATTGATGTGTGTGTGGCATACAGGAGGATGCCATTTTACCTGAGTTTTGGACTATAAAATAAGTTGCAGCCAAACCATGAGACTAGGTTAGCACTATAAACCTGTACTAATAATCTATATAGGTAATTACATTTAGTGTACCTACAAGATAGTTTATCTCTAGATAGTTATGTTTTATGGGTGTATTTTATCATGCCATATTTAGGATATGTCCCATACATCCTGTGATAATCTATATTTTAGGGTTAGAGGTTTATAGTATGATAGTAATCAGGGTTAGTGACTCTTCTATGAATATTTTGGTTAAATTATCACAGTGAGACATTATGTGCTAATAGACTCATAGGCTCTGTGTTCTTTTATTATAGTTAGTCATGCTATTAGGAGTTAACATATTCTTTGACCAAGAATTTCAATTAACCAACTTGTACTTAATAAACATGAGGATTTTCAGCCTTATATTCCACACTTGATCACCCTGAGCAAGGCAAGTATACTCCTCGAACTTGTCCATTTCTTTATGTCTTGTATATTCATTATTGTATCTCCTTGTTGACACGATATATCACGAGATTGTCTTGTATCATGTTTTTTTGAGTTTACTTGTGTCTGGGAGGGAAAATACTGCAGATGTGTGATCAAACCCGAGTTACTATTTATGTGAATAGCTTAGGCCCTGCATCGTGCACGCGGGACCGAAGCCATACCATTTCATGTTCCATGAATCTACCCAAGCCGATCACACACTCTGGATGTATTTCGATATATTGCACACTTCAGGTTCAAGTTGTATTTCATGTTCAGGACTCATTTCATGTTTCTAGTATTTACTATTCAGTATTCATGTTCAGGTTTCATGTCTTGTTCTCATTTCTCGTATTTCTATATTTTTATTTTTCTGTATTCTTTTTATACCATGATATTCATGTTTATTTCCTTGGATATACTTAGCTCCGCTCCTGACTAGAATATGTTGCAGATGAGTTGGAGGCTATCTGTGAAACTTAATACGGGCAAGAGCCTGAAGGCTCCTATGAGCTAGTTGATGTTGCTCAGGACTTAGAGGCTGAGGAAGCCTAGCACCTTTCCTTTTAGTTTTATCTGGACTTGTATTAGTAACATCAGTATATTTTACATTTGCTGGAAATGTAATAACTCGTAGACTTATATTTGATTCTGGGATTCGATATATTAGATGCTATGATTTATATTCATTCTCATCTGAATTTATAGTTTTTTCTAGATATTGGACAGCTTACTTCATCGTGTCTAACGACGAAGGCTGGGCGTGTCCGACTCGTATCCGATTATTCGGGAGCGGGTCGTAACATGTTTTTAGTAGTGACCCATGCAGGTCTATCCTAATGGTACCTAGGTCTTAGCGTACTATTGGGGGATTTTATTAAACTAGGGAAACTTGATCACAACATAGGAAAAATTAGAAAATAAGGGTATATCAGGTATATCAGGTGCATCGATATTATAAAAATATTATTTATTTTTAGGTTTTATGGTTTGTCAATCAACAAAGTTTTCTTTCTATTGCAGGATGGTCACTACGAGGAAGACCGCGGATCATCCTGGAGTTGCAAGCAGTTCGGGACAGCCTACAACAGACGCTCCAGTAGAGCAGCTTCCGCCACCGCCTCCTATCTTTCCTCCTTTGCCCCCAACGATGATGTTTGACGGCACCCTGGTGATGGCCATGTTCCAGCAGTTCATGGAGGCCCAGAACCACCAGGCTGCACAGTTCATAGCGACCGTCGTTGATGCACTCAGGACTCGGGAGCCGACAGCACTAGCACCGGTAGCACCTGCAGCACCAGCAGCACCGAGACCAGGGACTACCAGAACCTCTGCCCGATAGATTTCTGGGGCCACGAGGGGATCGTATATGCAGATGAGTGGCTGGAAAATGCGAAGCGGACGCTGAAGATGGCGAAGATTCCTAATGACTTAAAGGTGGAGGTTGCGAGCATGCGACTTTTCGACCTTGCCAGAGCTTGGTACCGCGAGGAGCCCCAGTTAGCAGCGCCCCAGGTTCTTTGGGCAGATTTCAAAACTCTGTTCAAGGAGAAGTTCTTCCCCGATATTGAACGAGACGAGCTTCGGATGCAGTTCGAGGCCTTGTAGCAGAGGACTATGACAGTGGCCGAGTATACGTCAGAGTTCACCTGACTCAGCAGGTTCACAGAGAACCTAGTCGGTACGCCAGAAGAGAGGGCTTGGAGGTTCAAGAAGGGCCTCACCAGAAAGCTGCGACATGCAATGGCGATCAGCCAGGCGACGACTTATTCGAGCATCCGTAAGATTGCTCAGGCTGTGGAGAAAGAGATAGATCCGAGGCCCAAGAGGGATAGGGACATCGGAAGTAGCAGCTATCAGGCACCGGCGAAGAGGGTGCAGATTCAGACTCAGATGAGGCCACCCCAGCCAACAGCAGTTCCGCATTGTCCTGCCACAGTTCCTGCAGTTCAGCATCAGAGACAGCAGGGAGTCCCTTGCACATACTGTCATCGGCCAGTACACCACGTGGAGGTCTATCACAAGAGGCTCGAACTTTGTCTATTCTGTGGGTCAGACGTACATCAGATGAGAGACTGCCAGCAGACCACAGCCAGACTAGCAGGAGGACCCCGAGGAGCTGGAGGACCACCACCTGCACCATCCAGAGCACTACCTGTTGCACCCCAGAGAGGAGGACCAGCTCTACCACCTCAACAGCAGAGATTTGCACAGCATCAGCAGCAGCAGAGGGAAGGACCACAGCGGGGACGTGCTCATGTCATGGCCGCAGTTGAGGAGGAGGAGGCAGCTCCAGATGTTATCACAGGTTCTATCATCATATATTCATTTCCTGCCATTGCATTATTTGATTCTGGAGCCACACATAGCTTTGTATCATATAAGTTTTTGTATAGACACAGCTTCACACCTAAGCCTACTAGGAGGAACTGTCGGATTATGACAGGAGGAGGGGTTGTGCCAGTTAGTGAGATGGTGGATTTCCTTATCACTATAGCTGGACAGGAGCTTAGGGATCGACTTCTAGTGATGCTATTGCCCGGATTTTATGTAGTCCTCGGCATCGACTGGATGAGCGAGCAGTTTGCTGTAATAGACTGCCATGAAGGAAAGGTTACTTTCAGCCCGCCTGGAGTTCTGCCGTTCGAGATCAGAAGACGGATCGCAGAGAGGCCAGAGGGAGTCTACTTTGGAGCAGTTGTAGAAGACCAGGAGTTGCCGCATCCGCTGATTGCAGAGTTTCTTAACATTTTCCTCGAAGAGTTGCCAGGATTGCCGCCAGATCGAAATATGGAGTTCAACATCGACTTAGTACCCGAATCAGCGTCGAAGTCCAGTATTGCTACAAGATCAACCCGAAGGAAGCTGCAGAATTGAAGGCCCGGATTGATGAGTTGGAAGGCAAGAGTTTTATTCGGTCCAGTACTTTACCCTGGGGAGCACCGGTACTCTTCGTGTCCAAAAAGGATGGGACAGTGAGGATGTGTATCGATTACCGTGCACTCAATAACATCACCATCAAGAATAAATACCCATTGTCGCGGATTCATGAGCTATTTGATCAGCTGAGTGGGGCGAAGATTTTTTCCAAGATTGACCTTCGGTCGGGATATCATCAGATGAAGGTTCGGGAGCAGGATATTCCGAATACAGCTTTCAACACCCGTTTCGGCCAGTATGAATTTTTGGTGATGCCGCTCGGACTTACCAATGCCCCAGCAGTGTTTATGAACTTGATAAATAAAGTTTTTCACAAGTATTTGGACAAGTTTGTCGTAGTCTTCATTGACGACATCTTGATATATTCGAAGACCAAGGAGGAGCATGTGGAGCATCTGCGGATTGTGTTAAAGATTCTGCAAAAGGAGAAGCTGAACGGGAAGCTCTCGAAGTACGAGTTCTTCTTGGACAGAGTGGAGTTCTTGGGGCATGTGGCGACTGGAGAAGGGATTTCTGTAGATCCCAAGAAGATTGAAGCTGTGGAAGCATGGGCATCTCCCAAGTCAGTAGCAGAGATTCGTAGTTTCCTGGGTCTAGCAGGATACTACCGAAAGTTCGTAAAAGATTTTTCCAGGATAGCAGAGCCATTGACCAAGCTTACGCAGAAGGATGAAAAGTTCATCTGGAGCGACGCCTGCCAGTCAGCATTTAAAGAACTGAAGAGAAGACTCACTACAACGCTAGTTTTAGCTTTGCCATCAGGATCTGGAGGGTTCGTCATCTACAGCGATGCATCAGGGAAGGGCTTGGAATGTGTGCTTGAGCAGAACAAGAGGGTTATTGCTTATGCTTCTAGACAATTGAGGGCTCATGAAAAGAATTATCCTACACATGACTTGGAGCTTGCAGCAGTCATTTTTGCCTTGAAACTGTAGAAGCACTACTTATATGGAGAGAGAGTGGACATCTTCACGGACCACAAAAGCCTGAAGTATGTTTTTACTCAGAAGAAACTGAATATGAGGCAGCACAGATGGCTGGAACTCATGAAGGATTTCGACATCAATCTGTAATACTACCCTGGAAAGGCGAATGTGGTAGCAGATGCTCTCATTCGATATCCTGTTACTATGTTTCTCACTATGGATCGGCATCTTTTGGAGGATCTTGAGAATCTGGGGATCGAGATTGTTCTTTCGGGGGTTGGAGGGCAGCTGATGCACATGCAGATACAGTCAGGACTGATAGAAAAGATCAAGGAGGCCCAGTTTCTTGATGAGGGGCTCCGATGTCTCAGAGGCCAGGCAGAGGCACTATTACTCGACGACTTCACCATTGCAGATGATGGATCCCTGATGCACGGAAACTAGTTTTGTGTGCCCAAGGATTTACGAGAGGAGATTATGCAGGAGGCCCACCAGTCGCAGTATTCTATTCATCCTGGATCTACCAAGATGTATAAGGATCTGCGGGAGTATGTTTGGTGGTATGGGATGAAACGAGAGGTTGCCAGATTTGTTTTCAGATGCCTTGTGTGCCAGTAAGTCAAGGCAGAGTGTCCGAGACCAGCGGGATTACTCCAGCCTTTACCTATTCCGGAATGGAAGTGGGAACACATCACCATGGACTTCGTCTCTGGTTTACCACGTACGCCCGGTGGCAAGGATGCTCATTTCATTCCGTTCAAGATAGGGCTGTCGACCGAGAAGCTTACAGACCTCTATATGTGACAGATTGTACGGATTTACGGGGTACCGATGAGTATTATTTCAGACAGGGACAGCCACTTCACATCATATTTTTGGAGGAGTCTACAGCTGAGCTTGGGTTCACAGTTGAAGTTCAGCACCGTCTATCATCCACAGACAGACGGACAGTCCGAGAGGACCATTCAGACATTGGAGGATATGCTGCGAGTTTGTGCACTCGACTTCGACGGTTCATGGGAGGATCATGCTCAGGCTGTGGAGAAAGAGATGGATCCGAGGCCCAAGAGGGATAGGGACATCGGAAGTAGCAGCTATCAGGCACCGGCGAAGAGGGTGCAGATTCAGACTCAGATGAGGCCACCCCAGCCGGCAGCAGTTTCGCACCGTCCTGCCAGAGTTCCAGTAGTTCAGCATCAGAGACAGCAAAGAGTCACTTGCACATACTGTCATCGGCCAGGACACCATCGTAGCTGCTGGCGCTTCATCCTTTGAATCCAGTCGTGTCAACCACATGTAGCGGCTAAAATCGTCGACAAGGAGTAAGAAGTATCTCTTGCCTCTGGGTGTCGCCGACGTGATCGGCCCGCACAGATCACCATGCACGAGATCTTGTAGGTTGTCAGCATGGTACTTAGCCTCCTGCAGAAATGGTGTATGCTACTGCTTTCCGACGAGGTAACTATCGCAAATCTGATCGATGTGGTCGATCTGTGGTCGCCCGTGAACCATGTTGCAGCGAGCTAACTTTCAGAGTGCTTTGAAGTTGAGGTGGCCGAACCGTGCATGCCACCGCCATGCATCATCATTGAGTCGTGCTGCTAAACACATTGGTTCGACAATATCAAGAGATAGAATGTAATGTTAATTTCGGGCATATTTTACCTTGGCGAGGAGGCATTACTGACGATCGCAAATCGAGAGCATGCTGCCTTCGATCAAGACTTAGCAGCCTTTCTCTTCGAGCTGCCCAAGGCTGATGATATAGCTTCGTAGCTTCGGGATGAAGTAGACGCCGGTGAGGGCACGGTGCTCGCCATTCTGGCATGTAAACATCATCGGATTTCGATGACGGACCCGTCACAAAACTTGATGGAGCCCGTGACCTATTGTCCAGTTCGGTGAAGACCTCCTTGCAGCCCGTTATATGGTTGCTGGCGTCAGTGTTGAGGTACTACGCTTCATCGTGGTGGTCGTCTTTGCAGCCCAGATGCACCTGAGCGTGCACCTCGTTGAGCACGATATTGTTGGTCACGCTTATGGAGGTCACGACGAGCGTGCACTCCTGCGCCATCAGCCCGGCGGGTTCACCGTCGTCGGCTTGCACCAGATGGGCCTGCCCATCGCACTTCGGCTTACGATAGTCCTTTGCCCAATAGCCGTAGATGCCACAATTACGGCACTTTCCCTTCTTTTCACTTGTGTCGTCGGACGCGTTGCCGTTGCCATTTTTTGTGTTGTCGCAGCTACGGCCTCTTGGCATGTTATGCCCGTGACCACTGCTTTTGTCGTCGTCAGAGTAGGTCGTGCCTTGCTTCCTCTACTTCATGTGAGCGAGCCACTCCTCTTTGGAGAGGAGAAGGCGACTACATGTGTCGCCAGCGTTGCCGCCAAGATCGTATCGCTCCTCGACAGCTAAAAGCTGACCAGTAAACTCTTCAATTGATAGCGTCTTGAGATCCACTAGAGTCTCAATAGCGATGGCGATTTGCGCGTACTTGGGTGGAACAACTCAAAGGAATTTTTTTACTTACCTTCTCATCGTCTATTTTGTCACCGAGTTGTTGCAGGTCGTTGACGAATCCCGTGAGTCGCATCGAAAAGTCCTCGACGGACTTGTCGTACTTGAACTTGTCTGATTCGAAGTCGGCACATAATTTTTTGCGCTTTGGGCTCGCGCACGCGCTCGACCCCCATCCGCATCATCTCCGGAGCGTCCTATGCTTCCTTGGCAGTGTCTTTCACCGCCAGTGTCCGCTGTCATGCCTCGATCCCGCTAGGGTCGTTCGTCCTCGCTTTAATCCCTGCGAGATCATTCGTCCTCGCTAAGACGTAATGCTGTGCAAGCCTAAGTTGCGCCTGCACAAGGCCAGTACATGCACAATACAACTAGACAGCAAAACACATGCACGCAGCACTTTTAATTGCAGAAAACCAAATATTGGACACAGAGATTTAAAATAAAAATACTTTTTTATTAATTATTTGATAGGAATACAAGTACAATGCTTTGCGACTCAAAATGCCATATCTTGGCTTACATATTTCTCTTTTGAAACTCTTTTAAAAATAGTCACAAGGTCCATACATCATATCCTATTATTACATACTCGAAGTGTAAAGACACCTTCAAAGAAAAACTTGCAACTTGACTTGAAATGAAAAATGGTTTCGAGGCCATCCACAAGCTCTACTGGGCTGGACGGGCTTTAGCGCCTCACCTAAAATTTCCATGTCTTCTTGCTATCTGAAATGATGCCCATAAATCTGCACTAAGTAGACAGTGAAGGTAGCATAATTTTATTATGTGGTCTTTTTACTTGTCTAGGTTCTTTTTAAAAAATTCATGAAAGAAACATAAACAGTAGAAGGTACTAGCACAATAAATCGTACCCATTGCCGATAGTCATCCCAGCACAAGACAAGGTTAGCACAATTTGCATAATGAATAACTTATTTTCCAGTCTTACAGATATTGAAGTTCATAGTTCAGATTATGCATGTGGCCTAGCTATCTACATGATGGTCCATGGGTCATTTCCCATGATTTAGCCGATGTGACTCTTTGGTTCAACTCGTCGCTAATGGACAGATATCTACACCCCTTTCACATTAGGTCTCATTTACCTGAGGGAGCCCTAATCTCTCCTAGGCCGAGTGGTTCGAGGTACCCCAAGAATCCACCCGAGAGATAAATTTTACCTTGTGCACAAGTTGTCCGAGACCGATGCATAATCTAACAGTTCTATAAGATAAAACAGGTCCAGATCTATGCACAGATGTACAACATGTTCATTTCATGCCTATTCTTTGATTCATGTCAACATGTACAAGTTCTTCTGTACATGTCTACATTTTAAGCATAATAGCACACGTTCATTTCATGCCTTTTCTTTGATTCATCTCAACATGTACAAATTCGTCTGTATATGTCTACATTTTAAAAGCATAATAGCAACAGAGTAGATGCTCATTCATGTAAAACATATTTTAGCAACCCATGATCTAGAATTTGATTCAATTTATTTATCTTCTCTTATCTTTTGTTATTGTGGTATCGTTGATCAGAAGGACGCAACAAAATAATAGAATATATATATATATATATATATATATATATATATATATATATATATATATATATACATTTAGTCTACTTAAAATAAAGATACATATATATACTATAACTAAATCAAAGGATTATATTTTTAATTTAACTAATTTAATAATATTTTTTTATATAAAGTCAAAAGGTGACTTTTAAGCTAAAATCTTTAGCTCTTGTAGCAGTAGTTAATATTGTATGGATTGTACTAGTTAGCATTAATTCATTGGTTGGATAATATTCATTACATTATACTGTAGAGGAGAATAAGATAGAAAATGTAGGAAAATATTCTCTATTTTTTCATTTCACTAACACTCAACTAGAATGGTCCTTTTATAGGCCTACAATAGAATGTCAAAGGCCATAAGTTACATAAGTTATGAAATCAAGAACCATGAGTTACATAAGTTATAGAAGACCAAGAGACATGGGACATCCATATTTACAATACCCCCTTGGATGTCCAATGGAATATGCCTCGTTAAAACCTTGCCAAGAAAAATCCATTAGGATAAAAACTTTGATGAAGGAAAAAAAAAGTACATATTCATATCAAATACGTAAACGTGATAAACTGCCGTGTTAAAACTTTGCCAAAAATCCAGTAGGATAAAACTTGGTCGAAGAAAAAAGATTACAGTGTGAGAATTATTGATCACACTCCCCTTGATACTGGCAAGATATCCTTTAGTTGACGCATCCCAAAATTCTGGATCATGTTTCTGAATGTTGTGGTTGGCAATGCTTTAGTGAATAAATATGCAAAAATTTTACTTGATTGTATCTGCCGAACATCAATGTCACCATTCTTTTGTAGCTCGTGAGTATAGAAATTTTTTGGTAATATATGCTTCGTTTTGTTACCCTTGATGTAGCCATTTCTGATTTGTGTAATACAAGCATCATTATCTTCATATAATATTGTTGGAGTATTTTTGTTGAAGATAAGCCACATGATTCTCAGATATAATGAACCATCATTCTCAACCATATGCACTCTCGACTTGCTTCATGCAATGCCATAATTTGTGGGTGATTAGATAAAGTAGCTACTAATGTTTGCTTCATCGAACGTCATGATATTGCAACACCGCCACAAGTAAATACATATCCACTCTTAGATCTTCCTTTATGTGGGTCAGATAGATAACCAGCATCAGCATAACCCACAACTTGTGATTAAATTTTTTGAGTAAAATAAGTCCATGTCGGTTGTTCCGTGAAGACAACGTAATATATATTTAATACCATTCCAATATTATTTTGTTGGTATCGAGCTATATCTTGCCAATAAGTTTACTGAAAATGTTATATCATGTCTTGTACAATTTGCAAGATACATCAAAGCTCTAATAGCACTAAGATATGGTACTTCTGGACCTAATAATTTTTCATTATCCTCTCAAGGATAAAATGGATCTTTCTTTTCATCTAACGATCGAACAACCATGGGGCTACTCAGTGGATGAGCTTTATCCATATAAAATCTTTTCTACATAGGTAGCTTGATGGATAAAAATTCTATTTGATAAATAATCGATCTGTAGGCCGAGACAAAATTGTCTTTTCAAGATTTTTCATCTCAAATTCGTTCATCTTCGGGAGTTCGTACAAGATTTAAGTCATCAACATATACCGCAATAATGGAGAATCCATTTTTAGATCTTTTGATAAAATACATGGGCAAATTGGATTATTTATATATCCTTCTCTAACAAGGTATTCGCTAAGACGGTTATACCACATTCTTCCAGACTGTTTTACTCCGTATAGGGATTATTGTAATTTGATTGAGTATAACCCATTAGACCTTTTGTTATCTGCTTCAGGCAATTTGAATCCTTCTGAGATTTTCATATAAATGTCATTATCCAATGAACCATATAAATATACGGTAACAACATCCATAAGCCGCATATCAAGTTTTTCTATGACTGTTAAACTGATCAAGTATCGTAATGTAATCGCGTCGATCACATGGTATATGTTTCATCATAATCGATTCCAGGTCTCTGTGAAAACCTTGTGCAACAAGTCGTGCCTTGTATCTCACAATTTTATTTTTCTCATTGTATTTTCGTACAAATACCCATTTGTAACCAATAGGTTTCATACCTTCAGGAGTTTGAACTACTGGTCCAAATACTTTACAATTTTCTAAGGATTTTTATTCAGCTTGTATCATATCTATCCATTTTGGCCAATCATTTCTATGTCGACATTGCTCAATAGATTTTGGTTCAGGATCCTCATTTACTATATCAAGTGCGACACCATAAGCAAAAACATTGACTATAGTAATTTTTTTTCTATCCCAGCTTTCTCTTGTACTCATATAATTTAAAGAAATTTTGTCTAAAATTTGTTCATCGTCCTGTGTCTCTTCAGGAGCTACCTTAGACTGATCATTCAAAAAATTTATAGTGCTTTCATGTTTTGAAACTATTTTTTCTTCAGGAGTAACTACTTGTACCATTTACTTTCGAGGGTTTTTATCTTTAGCGCCAATAGGGCGTCCATATTTCATGAATGATTTTAGTGTGCCATTATGTTGTCCTTCAGGGATATCAATCCTTGCTGATGTATTTATTATCGGTATATGAGATTTTGTCACTTTCTTAATATCAGTGAATGCATCTAGCAACAAATTTGCGATATTTTACAAATGAATGATCATTTTCACTTCTTGCTCACATCTACTTGTGCGTGGGTCAATAAAAGATGTATATTCCATGTAATTTCACGTCATTCTATAGGAAGTGACATTTTATCTCCCCTAATAGCGGGAAAATTGACTCATCAAAATGGCAATCAGTACTTGTCTTAAATAAATCAATCACCTGTCAGGGGCTCAATGTATTTTATTATAGATAGGGAATCAAAACCAACATAAATTCCATGACGTCCTTGTGGGCCCATCTTTGTTCGTTTAGGTAGAGAAATGGGGACATAAACACACAACCAAAAACTTTTAAGTGTGAAATATCAGGCTGCTGGCCAGAAACAAGTTGCAATGGTGAATAACGATGAAATGAACTTAGTTGAATACGGACCAATACGGCTATATGTAATATTGCATGTCTCCAAACAGAAGTGGGTAAAGTTGATCTTAAAGTAAATATTTGAGAATCAATTGCAACCTTTTAATAAAAGACTCTATAAGTCCATTTTGATTATGCACATGTGCAACTGAATGTTCGACATTAATGCCAATTAACATGCAATAATCATCAAATGCTTGAGATGTATATTCACCTGCATTATCAAGACGAATAGTCTTGATGGAATAATCAGGGAATTGAGCCATTAATCTTATAATATGAACAAGAAGTTTGGCAAAAGCAATCGTTCGTGTTGATAGTAGACTTACATGTGACCATCTAGATGATGCATCTAGCACGACCATAAAGTAACGAAATGGTCCACAAGGTGGGTCAATAGGTCCATAAATATCCCCTTGTATTCTTTGTAAAAACATAGGGGACTCAAGATTAAATTTCATTTGAGATGGTCTTACAATTAATTTTTCTTGTGAGCATGCATCACACACACAATCACGAGGTAAAAGAATCTTCTGGTTCTTTATAGGATGCCCACGTGAGTTTTTAACTATTTGATGCATCATACTTGATACAAGGTAGCCAAGTCGATCATGCCAAAGCATAAATTTTTTTGGATCATTGAACTTCTAGTTTATCACAGTGTTAGATTCTATAGCACTTTATGTTTGCATAATACAATCTTGATGAGAAAACTGGAAGTTTTTTTTCACATGCTTCTGGCATGAATCATTAGATGTAATACATAGATATTCCATATTTCTCATTCATAGTCTCGATATGGAAACCATTGAGACGTATATCGTTGAAACTTAAAAAACTTCATTTTGACTTGCTAGAATACAAAGCCTTGTTACCAAAAATATTTGTTCCATCCGGTAATATAATGTTCGCTCTTCCAGCGCCTTCAATTAGTTTTGTAGTACTAGAAATTGTATTAACATTTGTATTTGCCAATTTTAAGTTCGAGAAGTATTTTCGATCAAGAATATATCTCCACCGTTAGAGTTGTTCACTGCATCATTATTTTTTATTCAATTTTTTTTACTTGGCTCGTTTAAGAAATCATCAACATCCAAATGAGTAAATTCTATTGGATTTTTCATCTTCAACAACTTTACTGAAATCTGCAAAATTAATTTCTTTCTCTTTTATTTACCCTTGATAGATGTTTGGTAAAGGTCAATTAGGTGCTTTGATGTACGACAGGTACGAGACCAATGTCATTTTGCTTCATACCTATAGCAAACCTCTTCATAATTCTTCAAAGTCTATTTTTGCACCCTTTCCTTTTATCTTATTTTCTGCCATTGTTGTTCCACGTCAAGTGGTATGGCCCAACCTTCTTGTTGAAGGCATGATAATTAGGACCACCATGGTCTTGAGTTCTACCATGATTATAACCATGATCATGACCACGACTGCGACCGCGACCACGTCCTTGTCTATAGTTATTTGCATTCGCTTCAGGAAATGGCTGTGATCTACACTACAAGAAAAATGATTATTTACGATGTACAAAACGCACCGTAAATGATCTTTCACGGCGTACATTTTGATGCCGTAAAAGACCATGCCGTAAATGACCATATTATGTACGGCGCGTTGGAGAGCGCCGTAAATGT
>JANAVB010043093.1:0-19034 GCA_029216955.1 Iris pallida | reverse complement strand
ATGGGTTATTACTGGCCCTCTATGGTAGCTGATGCCATCAAATATGCAAGAAAATATCGAGCATATCAAATCCATGCAGATTTCATCCATCAACCGTCGGAATTTCTACATCCAACTGCTACTTCCTGGCCTTTTGAAGCCTGGGGATATTATAGGTCCTATCAACCCTCCTTCTTCTAAAGGACATCGGTTCATACTAGCTATAATCGATTACTTCTCCAAATGGGCTGAAGCTATACCTCTGGCTGAAGTTAAGACCAGTAGCATCATCAACTTCGTCAAACATCATGTTATCTATAGGTTTGGTGTACCTCGACGGATCATTCACTACAATGGACCCCAGTTCATCGTCAAAGTTTACCAGATTCTGTGATGATCATCAGATTGAGAATGTCGCTTCGACAGCTTACAATCCTGCTGCTAATGGTTTAGCTGAAGCATTTAACAAGATTATTATCAAACTCCTTAAGAAGTTTGTATCTACTAACAAACGGAATTGGAGTGAGAAACTCGGAGAATGTCTATGGCCTACCGTACTACGGTCCGTAACCCCACAGGTTGTACACCCTTTTTTCTGGTATATGGGTGTGAAGCAGTTCTACCCCTAGACCTTCAGATCCCATCCCTGCAGATTTTTATTGCCAACGAGCTCACTATAGAGAACAATGACCTCCTTCGACTTCAAGAATTAGAAGCGCTCGATGAGAAACGGTTATTGGCTCAACATCATATTGAGCCATATCAAGCCCGAATCTCAAAAGCATTCAACCGTAAAGTTAAGGTCAGGGCTATTCAGAAAGGAGAACTGGTTCTAACCGTCAGACATCCTATGACCATGACACATATGAGCAAGGGCAAATTCGACGCAAAGTGGGAAGGTCCATATATCGTAAGCAAAGTCTTCTCAAATGGAGCCTATCAACTCTCAGAGCTGGACGGTCGAGTTGCTATGATGCATATCAATGGCAAATTCCTTAAAAAATACTATGTATGAATGTAAAAGGAATTTCTTATAAATACGACAAAATAGTTCATAAATAAAATTTTATTTTATTTCATCATAAATGATGTTACAAGATATCATGGATGAGGATCACTATCGTCCTTCTTATAAACAGGACGAGGACCACTGCCGTCCATTTCAAAAATGTAATCGACAAAAGCCGAGAACATCCTTGCTCGAACCCACCAGAAATTTACAAGCGGCCATCCTCATGGCTTCCTCCTCGTCCGTCGTCCCTGGTTCAAGTAAGAAGTCCAATATCCCGCAGTGGCTTGGGTGCAGACGAACCTTCGCCCACCTCTGTCTGCTTTGGCTGGGTCATCTCGACTGGACGCTCTTCAGTAACCGCTTCAACCTTCGGGCGATCTTCGCCTTCTTGGATGCATCTTCAGACGATATTTTTATGTTGAAGAGTGAAAGTGATCATTCTATTTCAATTTTTGTTCTATTTATAGGCAGAAATTCTTAAAGTATCGAAGCGACGATTCACCCCGCTCATTCCATACATCCGACGGTTCACCCGTTCATTCCATTCATTCGACGGTTCATCCGTTCATTCCATACATCTGACGGTTCACCCGTTATTCTATTCATTCGACGATTAACCCGTTCATTCCATACATCCGACGGTTCACCCGTTCATTCCACTCATTCGACGGTTCATCCGTTCATTCCATACATTCGACGGTTCACCCGTTCATTCCATCCACCCGATGGTTCGCCCGTTCATTATATTCATTCGACGGTTCGCCCGTTCATTATATTCATTTGACAGTTCACCCGTTCATTCAATTCATCGGACGGTTCATCCGTTCATCCCGACGATTCATTTCGTTCATACATTTTTGACGATTCATTCGTTCATCCATATCAGCAACTTGTCACGTATTTATTTCTGATTAAGTTGTCTACCAAAATAATAATATTCAATAAATTATATTCTGCCATGTCCACATTACCTCTGAGCAGATATAATGAATATAATTATTTTCTAAATTCAAGAAATATATCATGTCTTGAACCTCTGAATATATTTTCCATCGCTATTATTTATATTCGTAATGGAATATACAATAAATAATAGAGCCACAAAAAATAATATCTTTTTTTATTGATCAAAATTAAAGGCATTACAAAAAGTCATAAAAGAGAAAATACAAAAAAGTTTCCTATTCAGTTGGAGGTGTCATCAAGTTAGCTATCTGCTGCTTTAAAGATTGGAGCTGTCCTTTACGCGAATCCAATACCCTCCTTCTAGCTTCCGCCATTCCAGATTCATCATCAAAGGTTGGCAAAGTCACTAGTTGGCGAGTGATTTCATCTTGATGCGTCTTGACAAACTCATTCTTCTCATGAGTTAGAATGTCAAGTTGCTGAACGGCAGCTTCATGTTGTGTAGTCTCTTCCTCAAGAGCAAGCTGAATAATTCTCAACTCTTCTTGAAGCCGAACAGACTCTGCCTTCAGTTCAGCAACCTTCTTTTCTTTCTCTCCAGCAGCAGACGCTATCATCTCCATCTGGGAATCATATTCTAAAGCCTTTGTAGCATAAGTGTCCAAGAAAGTCTGTAAAGCAGCTTTTGTGGCCGCAACTTCTTGAGTCATCTTTTCAAACTCAGCATTCACTAGGGGTTCTACCTCCCCTAGATTAAGATCCTTGTAAATCTTAATTGACTCCTCTAGCTCATCTATGTTCAAGATAGATAGCTTGAGCTTCATCACCCTGGCTTCGGATGGCGCTGATCAAATAAGTAGTTGGATTTCTAACGGTGATGAAACCAACACTCTCTCTATCTATTACCCTTTCTACTAAGGGTCCTAAGGAAGCAAAGAAGAGGTTGGTGAAGGAACCAACTATAAATCTGTTAGTAGCTGCTGCACCAGGTGTAGCAGCTTCTCCTGTGGAAGTTGAAGCAGCAGATGCTTGTACAGTGGACGTTCAGCTTCTTGAACATGAGTTGAAGTCTCTTTGGACAAGGAAGCCAAGGTTGAGCTAGTCGCCCCTCCCAGATGTTCCTCTGCGAAATCAAGAAAACACCATCAGTTTGCTGTAATTGGCAACTATAAAAAAGGATCAAAAAAATATGGGCAATCTTATCATTGCTGGGTCTAGTGACAAGTTTGTCATCTGTTGACATGAGTTGCAACCTCGCAGAAGTAGCTTCAGACATCACTGCCTGACTACTTCCTGCTTCGGAGCCGCCTGAAAAATGTCGGTTGCTACTAGCTATCACTGTTGTTGGCACTATATCAGTGTATACTGGAGGAATTGGAGATGATTGAATTTCTGTATAAATATAAGTTAAGATGATTAGTCATTTGATCTATAAAAGAAGATTGTCAATATCATTCAATACCTCTCGGATCAGTGACAGTAGCGTCCACCGGTGCTATATCATTAACAACATTCTTTTCTTGGGATGCATAAGCATCAGCATCCTCTTCCGGATTCGGAGTATCATCAACAGGCTCTGCTGATGTCTCTTCATCATCCGTACCTTCTTTTCGGGCTTCCTCGCTATCACTTGCGGCAACTGGATCTGCATCAACATGGAAGCCGAAGTCAGTCTTCTAGAGCCTCAATCATTAATTTGTCTTCTTCAGCACGAAATGATCTTGGAGAAGCTGGAAGATGGGCAGTTTTTGGTGCAAGTGTAGTAGATCGTGCTTCATCCTCTGTCTCCGTGATCTCCTCTCTTGTCTCTACAACCTCGTCCCTCTTCTCTGTACTGGAAGCTTCTTGTCTGGGCTCAGGGGCAGGTGTAGGAGACGTCATCATAACTCCAACGATCGCACTTGTCAGGACTGATGCCAGGATAGGTCTTGGTGGAATGACTACTTTCTTTCTTCTGAAGACTATTTTCTTTCTGTGTAGAGGTCTCTCCAGGATCTCTACGTCTATAGCATGATCTTGTCTTTGAATGGAGGTCGGGGTCGTCGCCTCTTCTCTCTGAATTGACTCAACCTGTTGCCGAGATTGCGACCGGGTAGTGACCCTTTCCGATGATTCTAAAACAAGCTTCTTCTTAGAGATTGGAGAAGAAGGCTCTTCGGCCTTCCTCTTCTTCTCCTTGGTCAGAGATCTTACTACTTTTAGAGAGACGTGCAACGGCTCGTTGACTTCTTCAGGAAAGTTGGTGTCTCTCGAAGCTTCTAAAGGTGCGTCGACTGGCTCATGCTCCTCATCATTAACAGGAAGCACCAGAACAGGTGCTCCTTTCTTGAATCAAGTTGCCATTGCGAAACTGTCTGCCAGATTGAAGTTTTCAGCAAAAGTGTTTGCTGATGTATAGAAGATCGAGTACGTATACAGCATACGAGGACCTCGATCATTTCTGGACGGCATCGAGAATGTCGTTCTTGTGTCCCGAGCATTGTAATATGCCCAGGCCCGGGCTCCATCAATTAAAAACCCTTTTCCTTGTAGGCATGTAATAGCATTACCTACATAGAACTGGTCATAATCGAATTGCGCACAAAACGGCTAGAGAGATAAGGCTCGAGATAGCATTCATCCTTGAACCTGTATACTAGGTGTGACGGCCGGATTGTCCTTAGCCAATCAAAAGCTATGTGGCCCAAAGGATGCATCCTCCCGGAGTCCACAAGATTTGTAGACATATGCTCATAACCGACTGGAGGGGTAATGCAGTAGAAGCTCCATCCTCTACCAAGATTCAGTGCACGTCGGCAATCTCTCAAAGTGGTATAAATCCACTTGTATCCAGAAAATCTTCTCAAAAAGCTGCCACCTACTGCCCCCATATCAGGGTTCATTAGTGAAGGATGATGGAGAAGCAGCCATCCAATCAGATATGTGTATAGGAGTTCTACCCGAGGAAAACTGCCCTTCTCTCCTTTTCTTTTAATCATTAAATCGACATAGAGGCGAAGGCCGACATTCACCCTGCATGTCATTGCTGACAGCAGATCCATCCGGTAACCGAAAACCAGACGGACAACAGCAAAAAGTATACCGCGATGGAAGCGGTCGACTGTACTGGCCCCAGGGACGACATATCGTCGGAGCCAGTAAGTGAGGAAACCTGCCAGCTGGGCCTCCTTCGACATGGGCCTATAGCCCATCCTCATGTAACTCTCAATAATGTCTCCTTCCTTGAAAGGAGGACATTGGAGATCATCTTTGATCTTGATATCCATATCTTTATGTGTCTCCATCAGCCCTATCACTTCGTTATTGCTAAGTGGTCGAAAGTAGTCGGGATGGCAGTTCTCTTGCTCCTTGGTCTTCTTTTCAATGATGTGGTTGAGAAAAAGGTACGACAGCCATTTGGTGGAGTAGCATGTTCCGAACGTGCCACTCTTATAGTAGAGAGAACAGATCTTGTAGTGGCAAAGGAGTTCTTCAAACACAGTCACCATATTAGCGTTCTCTTGGCGAAGTCTGTCCAATTCATCGTTTGTTGGGACAAACTCTTCATAGGGAATATCCTCCATTGGCAGGCTGGAGATTTACTTCATCTCGTGTAAAGCTAATCCAATCTCTCCGCGGGGCGTCATGAAAGTCCCGGTTCTGAAACCTTGTTTGAACCTTCGCTTCTATTGATGCTTGTTTGAGATTCTATTTTCTATTCTTGGCTTTATTCGGATTTATCTCTATTTAAGATTTTGTTGCTATTAAGATTCGCTTGTTTCATGTTTACAATCCAAACCTTGTCTCCTATTAGAACCTGTTTTCTAGTCACTATTCTAAACCTTGTTTCCTTATCAAGATTTTCTAGTCGAGATTTTATTTCCTAATCACGACCTTGTTGATATTGGTTCCCTAATTGAGACCTTGTATCCTATGGGAGGTTGTTTTCCCTTCGAAACTTTGTCTGAGGTTTCGTTGTTAATTGAGATGTTGTTTCCAGTACAGAATTTTATTTCTTATTTTAAACATGTCTCTTCAGTTCATCCTTCGAGACTCTGTTATCCCTTCGGGATAATGTCCCATATATGGAATCTTGTTACCATTCCAGATATCAGTTGATATTCTGTCATAATTTGAAACTCCGTCCTGTCTGAAATTTTAAATCTCCCTAGCTGCCCTTTTGTTCTCACTGATTGGATCCCTTGTCATTTTTAGTACCTAATAAACTCTTGTATTCTAACAGTCAGGTAACTTCACCATTTTCGTGACTTGGACTATTGAAACTCATTTTGAATTCCTTGAAACTCTTTTGAAATTTCTAGGGATAAAGTCGAGAGGCTATTCGATGACCTACTATGGCATGACAGTTGCGCGCTGCAGCCATTAGCTGGATTATGGAGACCGAGGGTTCACTGCAGCCAGTAGCACACTGGCGGGACAGAAACTTTAAGTTAACGTGATTTCAGATACCCATAGGTTTTCGAGTATTGTCGAGACTTGTCATATTCTTCTTATCTTGATCTGTTGGGTTGTTTCGTCAATGATTGTCGAAAAATGGGTAAGGTTAATAGAGTATTCGGAGACATATTGTTATTTGAGTCACGGAGCCGAAAGTCCACTGCAGTCAGATACATACTGGCGAGGTAGGGATTCTAAGCAAAGTGATTTCAAATACCTATATGTTCCTGGATATCATGGAGACTATATTTCTTATCATATGATTATTGATTTTCGAATCACAGATCCTTGCACATTCATTCTGATTTGATACTGTATCTCCTGAGTACCGCGTACGTCTCCTAAATCAAACCTTGCTAAATTTTCTTTCTAACATTCCTCAAATTGTATATTACCAGATTGTGATTCCGTACTTCATTTGTGACTTGTCTAAACTTTAATCTTAAATCATGTCTATCTGACCTTGATTTTCCTATCTTGCATTTGTCCACTCGTGTTAAACTATCAAATTTTGATCGTACTTAATAGTTGTGTCTTCATGATTTTGTGTCTCTAAGTTGTAATTGAAACTTCATTCTATCTCGTGCCTATTTGATTTTGATCATTATTAAATCGTGTTATTTCAACTTCTTGTATGTAATTATCATATTTGATCTCAAGGCTCAAGACGTCTCAGAGTTGCACATGATCGACAGAAGTACTAGGAGGACAGCAGCAGACGGCTACTGGAGTTCGCGGTTGGAGATAGAGTATTCCTGAAGATCTCACCGACTAGAGGTGTCATTCGTTTTGGCAGGGACGGGAAGTTCAGACCGAGATTCATCGGGCCTTTCGACGTGATGACGCGTATTGGCGAGGTGGCATATTGACTAGCGCTTCCAGCTAGCTTGGAGGGAGTACACAACGTTTCTACGTATCCCAGCTTCGACGCTACATTCCAGATCAGAGTCATGTGGTAGACTATTCAGAGCTAGAGGTGGGCTCAAGATGACCTACGAGGAGCAGCCAGAGGAGATCCTCGATCGGAGGAAGAAGCGCTTGCGGAACAAGACTATTCCTCTTGTTTGCGTCAGGTGGAGACACCACTCTCCGGGAGAGTCTATATGGGAGTGCGAGGACGAGATACGGGAGCGCTATCCCACTCTGTTTGCTTGATTTGATTGTACTATGTTTTTATGGAATTCTATTTTCAATAAATAACTGGTGTTTGGATCTTTGGTGAATTGCTGAGATTTTTTTTTGGTCCTTTGAATTTCGAGGACGAAATTTTTTTAAGGGTGGGAGATTTGTAACTCCACTTCCCGATTTTAAAATAAATAATTAGATTTCTAAAATTTATATAATTGATATTATTAGCTTTAGATAATAATTTGTTTTAGATAATAAATTTTGGATGATATATTTTTGGAGGGAATTTATTTTGGGCTACTTTTCAAAATTGAAAAGTTGTTATAACAACCTTGGGGGCCCACCATGTGAATTACTAACTGATTTTTTTAACTTCTCCTGAAATAATAAAAAGGCAGAGGGCCTTTCTGCTTAAAATTCTTTGCGAGGGGTCCTTTTTGTAATTTTCCCTGGCGGGACGGGTTATGTGCAAAAAGGCACACCCTCTTTATTTATCAACTGCTGAGGAGAGAGAGTGTTATCCATCACTCTTCTCTCTCAAAACTTTGTGAGCTCTTTTCCCCAAACCTCTCCGTAACCTAACCCTAATCCTAGGGCCGGCGGTGGCGGAACTGGCAACGGCGACATGAGATTCGGCGACGATCACTCCGACGAGATGGCGACGGCGACATCAACTTACCTCCAGCAACCTAATCAGTAGCAGCGACCTCACCCTGTCTCCAGCGACGGCAACCGAACGAAGTTCTCCGACGATCTTCGAGTTGACGAGAGAAGAGTCCTGTGGCTCCTTCTTGTTCAACGAAGACTCGGCTTCGATCTCGTGAGTAGATCTTAACAACTCTTCCCTAAATCGTTTGATTTGTTTTCAAATTTAATTAATTGAGTTCCTCTTCCTTGAAGATTCGAAAATGGGTCTCTGATTTGATCAAAGAGATTCGGCGACGTTCTCGACGAACGGCGACCATTTTCCCTGCCTCCTGACCGACTGGTCGAATTTTTGGGTGAGTCCTTGATTTTCCCTCGAAATATTTTTCCTCTGTTCGATTCGTTTTTTTTTGAATATTTTTGGCTTGAGATCCTAGATCGAGTCTATCCAGCTCTTCATTCCGGAAGAGATCGATCTTTCCACATTAATCTCTTGGTAAGTTTAGCTCGAGAATTATTGTTATTTTGATAGGTTAAGAAGTTCTCGGGTTAACAATCGATTGTTTCTACGATTGTTTGATTTATTGAACATATTTTGAGGAATTGATAGTTGGACTTAACGTGTGTATTGGTCGGATTATTGACGATCGTACCTGACACTTGGGGCGTGTCTACTGCGAACTCGTATCATGTTGCAGAGTGAACTCCTTCAGGTAATTTCCTTCTTTCAAGTACTGCTACTCAATTATATGGATGCTTGGGTTAATTCCAGTAATGTTCTTGCATGTTTTATATTCGTTCTGGATGCGTGTTCGAGTTTACTTCTGAATGATGTTCGGATCGTGACCAAGACTTTGTTCGTGTCCTGATCGTGTCGTTCGTGTCCTGATCATGTTGTTCATGTCCTGATCGTGTGGTTCGTGTCCTGTTCGATGTTGTTCGTGACCATTGAATGATGACAGTAAGTCGGGGTGGATACGAGCTTGAACCAGGATTGATCGTATTGGTTGTTGCTTTCGAATTCAAGTTTTAGTAGCCGTTAATTGAATTTGTTTGTCATTTCTTCCTGTTGGCAGTAAGCTGAGATTGGGAGATTGAGTTTATATTTGTTTGTCATTTCTTCCTGTTGGCAGTAAGCTGAGATTGGGAGATTGAGTTTATATTTTGTTGTCATTTCCTTCGGTTGGCAGTGAGCTGAGATTGGGAGATTGAGTTTATGTTTTGTTTGTCATATCTTTCTGTTGGCAGTGAGAAGCTGGGTTTGGAGACTTGAATTCATATTTTAATTGTAATTTTGGGTGTCGAATGCTGGAGGAATTTTTGTGTTAAGGAGTTAATTTAAACTAAGTTATAGTCTTTGATTTTGGAAGATTATTTTGAATCATATATGCTGCTTGATTCCTGGAGATGTCAGAGTGTAACTTTCCAAGTTACAGATTATATACTCTATTGTCAAAAGAATGGGGAAACATTAGTATAAATTGCTGTTCCTGTAGATAACTAATTATTAGCAGGGTTGATGAGCTGCTCCTATGGCTAAATTTGGTTAAAGCAATTTAGTAATAGATTTCGGTTTTGTGAATCTTGTTTCTTTAAGATTGTGAAGACTGAGATTTCTGGATCTAATTCCAGAGGCTGGTGCTATCATAGTAAACATGTGTTATATTTTTGGTTAAGAGTTTAAATTATAGAATAACTCTATTCAACCTGGTATTTATATCCTATATAGGTACTCTATAAATTCATGGTATTTTCTATATTAAATATAAATGGAAAAGTTTATTTTGTAAAACAAGTTAGCTTCTTAATAATAAATGGTGAATTGATAAGTAATTAGATTATTTAGTTAAAACCTGATTAGCTAGTGTAGTATTAGAACTTAACCAACTTGTACACGTTATCATTCAGGTGGACATAGAGACTACTATCTCCCTATTCCCGATCTTCCCGGAGCAAAGGCAAGTACATTCTATGGTCTTGTGCATTTCATTATATCCTGTGCTTTCTTGATTGACACACTGCAATACGTCATGTACTTTCTGGTGCTCATGTTCCTTATTCTTATTACTTGTACCTGGGGTGGGGAAATATACTATCTATGTGACCAATCCCAAGAAACAACTCAGGTGTGTTTAGCTTAAACCCCGCATCGTGCACGCGGGTCCTAAGCCGTACCATTCATGTGCTTTCAGGTGCTTTCATGTGCTTACCCCTAGCCGGTCACATACTTAGTTATATTTCAAATATAGTACACACATGCAGGAGATATACCTTGTACTTATTTCCTGTGATTCCATGATACCATGTTCTTTCAGGTGCTTACATATCATGTTCTTACATACCATGTTCTTCCATGTACTTTACATACTGTTTCTTTCATGTACTTATTCACATGTTCTTTCTTGTACTTTACATACCATGTTCCTTTGTACTTTCATATCATGATGTCTTATTCATTACCTAGAATTGTACTTTGCTCCGCTCCGGACTGGATAAGTTGCAGGTATACTTGCAGGATATTAACCTACTCTATGGGCCAGAGCCCAGGATTTAGCTGGGCAGGATGAGGCTTAGCTTGAGGCTTCAGGTTTAGACTACTTAGCTTTACTTTGAGATATTGACTTTAGAGTTCATAGCACTTTTCATTCCTGTTGCTTCTGGTACATTATGATATCTGGATTTGTGGATTATGGTGATCATTCTGGGATACGTTTTTAGATGCTGTGATTTCATACATGTTCATATTTATCTGGTTAGTTTCCCTAGCTTGGTACAGCTTACTTTGTCGTGTCTAACGATGAAGGCTGGGCGTGTCCGACTCGTGTCCGATTATTCGGGAGCGGGTCGTGATGTTTTTAGTGGTGGCCCATGCAGGTCTATCCTAATGGTACCTAGGTCTTAGCATACTATTGGGGGACTTGATTACACTAGGGAAACTTGATCACAGCATAGGAAAAATCGGAAAATAAGGATATATCAGGTATATCAGGTATATTGATATTCTATAAACACTTGTTGTATTTAGGTCTAGGTTATTTTAACAGTTTTCTGTTTTTCCGATAATTCAAGCACGTAACACCGGAACGGTTAATCCACCTATACTTGAGGTCTCCAAGCTTCCACCCTGCAGGTCGTCCCTACTATCCCCATGGGTAGTACGTGGTTGACGGAGATGATTGAAGAGTTCCTTAATACCCAGAGAGAGCAAGCCATCATTTTCTAAGTCAGACTTGTGGATGCACTTTTCGAGCCAGAAAAGACTTCTGCTTTCCAAACTTCCAGACCTTTGGACTTCCCCGACACCGAACGTATATCTTGCACTGAGGAGTAGATCGAGAACCTGGAACTGTCACTGAAGAGCATACAAATCCTTGAGGAACTGACTTCTCTGAAGATTGGAACCACTAGCCAGGAGATCCAGAATATATCACAAACAAGGGAACGAGACGGAAAGCTGAAGCACAGGAGAGACATAAAGACTTATGACAAAGACAGCAACTACCCTGGACCCGCAAATCGTCGCAACACTCAGTCAGCGCTTCTTCGGTCACACCACCAATTGCATCATCGGGAGCAGGTCTCAACAGCCAGCACGCCAGCAGACGTATATTCCTATCAGAGACTCTGCGTTTCAGCCCAGCGGGAGATCCAGACTCAGATTTAGATGACGACCACTTGCAATTTCTGCCGTCGTCTGGACATTACCACGAAGAATGCCACAAAGGACAGAGACTACGCTTGTACTGCGGATCGCCTACTCACCAAGTCAAAGATTGTCCGGAGACCATTGATCGCACTGCCCGAGAACAAGCACGAGGAGCATCGGACTACAGCAAAGGGACCCACCTTTTCAGAATCAGCAAACACATGGAGCACTACCGCAAGGACCAGCCTACGACATGACAGTTGAAGAAATTGAAGTGATTCCGGAGGAATACTGAAGACAGAAGATTTCTTTTGCATGGTTGGAAAAACCATGTATCTGATTAGCAACCCAGCCTCTCCTTAAAATCCTCTTAGCACCTAGATCATTTCTTCAAAACTTCTTATTATATATTTTTGAAATCTTGATTGATGTCAAAACTTACTTCGAGATATCGTTTCCTATTTCGATAAACTTGTTTCAGATCCCCAAATCGATAATTGTTTGAAATTCATTATTCGATACCATTATTCATCATTCCTGACCTTGTTTCCTAGTGATGGCTCATATTTGCAAAAAAAAAATTCATTTATCAAACTTCGTGTTATTGATATTTAATCGTTTCTCGAGATTTCATTTCGAAATCCTGTTCCTCATTCGAAACTTGTTTAAAGCTCCATCCTATGCAGACATTGTTGCAAATACCTTTGAGGGTTTTGAAGATTTTGTTTCCTATTCGAGACTTGTTTCCTCATTCATGACTTTGATTTTCTAGTCGAGAGTTGTTGGTCCACTATTTTTGTTTCGATCCTGTCTCCTATCCAAGATTTGCTTGTTATATGGATACTTGTTCCTACTCGTTTATTGATATTTTGTTCGCTAATCGAACTTGTACTATTCCAGAATTATTCCTACTTAAAATATCATTCTGAAACCTTGTTTGAACCTTCGCTTCTATTGATGCTTGTTTGAGATTCTATTTTCTATTCTTGGCTTTATTCGGATTTGTCTCTATTTAAGATTTTATTGCTATTAAGATTCGCTTGTTTCATGTTTACAATCCAAACCTTCTCTCCTATTAGAACCTGTTTTCTATTCACTATTCTAAACCTTGTTTCCTCATCAAGATTTTCTAGTCGAGATTTTATTTCCTAATCACGACTATGTTGATATTGGTTCCCTAATTGAGACCTTGTATCCTATGGGAGGTTGTTTTCCCTTCGAAACTTTATCTGAGGTTTCGTTGTTAATTGAGATGTTGTTTCCAGTACGGAATTTTATTTCTTATTTTAAACATGTCTCTTCAGTTCATCCTTCGAGACTCTGTTATCCCTTCGGGATAATGTCCCATATATGGAATCTTGTTACCATTCCAGATATCAGTTGATATTTCCTCATAATTTGAAACTTCGTCATGTCTGAAATTTTAAATCTCCCTGGCTGCCCTTTTGTTCTCACTGATTGGATCCCTTGTCATTTTTAGTACCTAATAAACTCTTGTATTCTAACAGTCAGGTAACTTCACCATTTCCGTGACTTGGACTATTGAAACTTATTTTGAATTCCTTGAAACTCTTTTGAAATTCCTAGGGATAAAGTCGAGAGGCTATTCGATGACCTACTATGGCATGACAGTTGTGCGCTGCAGCCATTAGCTGGATTATGGAGACCGAGGGTTCACTGCATCCAGTAGCGCACTGACGGGGCAGGAACTTTAAGTTAAAGTGATTTCGGATACCCATAGGTTTTCGAGTATTGGTGAGACTTGTCATATTCTTCATATCTTGATCTCTTGGATTATTTCGTCAAAGATTGTCGGAAAATGGGTAAGGTTGATAGAGTATTCGGAGACATATTGTTATTTGAGTCACGGAGCCGAAAGTCCACTACAGTCAGATACATACTGGCGAGGTAGGGATTCTAAGCAAAGTGATTTCAAATACCTATATGTTCCTGGATATCATGGAGACTATATTCCTTTTCATATGATTATTGATTTTCGAATCACAGATCCTTGCACGTTCATCCTGATTTGATACTGTATCTCCTGAGTACCGCGTACGTCTCCTAAATCAACCCTTGCTAAATTTTCTTTCTAACATTCCTCAAATTGTATATTACCAGATTGTGATTCCGTACTTCGTTTGTGACTTGTCTAAACTTTAATCTTAAATCATGTCTATCTGACCTTGATTTTTCTATCTTGCCTTTGTCCACTGGTGTTAAACTATCAAATTTTGATCGTACTTAATAGTTGTGTCTTCATGATTTTGTGTCTCTAAGTTGTAATTGAAACTTCATTCCATCTCGTACCTATTTGATTTTGATCATTGTTAGATCGTGTTATTTCAACTTCTTGTGTGTAATTATCATATTTGATCTCAAGGCTCAAGACGTCTCAGAGTTGCACATGATCGGCAGAAGTACTAGGAGGACAGCAGCAGACGGCTACTGGAGTTCGCGGTTGGAGATAGAGTATTCCTGAAGATCTCACCGACTAGAGGTGTCATTCGTTTCGGCAGGGGCAGGAAGTTCAGACCGAGATTCATCGGGCCTTTCGACGTGATGACGCTTATTGGCGAGGTGGCATATTGACTAGCGCTTCCAACTAGCTTGGAGGGAGTGTACGACGTTTCCACGTATCCCAGCTTCGACGCTACATTCCAGATCAGAGTTATATGGTAGACTATTCAGAGCTAGAGGTGGGCTCGAGATGACCTACGAGGAGCAGCCAGTGGAGATCCTCGATCGGAGGAAGAAGCGCTTGCGGAACCAGACTATTCCTCTTGTTTGCGTCAGGTGGAGACACCACTCTTCGGGAGAGTCTACATGGGAGCGCGAGGACGAGATGCGGGAGCGCTATCCCACTCTGTTTGCTTGATTTGATTGTACTATGTTTTTATGGAATTCTATTTTCAATAAATAACTGGTGTTTGGATCTTTGGTGAATTGCTGAGATTTTTTTTTTTGGTCCTTTGAATTTCGAGGACGAAATTTTTTTAAGGGTGGGAGATTTGTCACTCCACTTCCCGGTTTTAAAATAAATAATTAGATTTCTAAAATTTATACAATTGATATTATTAGCTTTAGATAATAATTTGTTTTCAATAATAAATTTTGGATGATATATTTTTGGAGGGAATTTATTTTGGGCTACTTTTCAAAATTGAAAAGTTGTTATAACAACCTTGGGGCCCACCATGTGAATTACTAACTGATTTTTTTAACTTCTCCTGAAATAATAAAAAGACAGAGGGCCTTTCTGCTTAAAATTCTTTCTGGGGGGTCCTTTTTGTAATTTTCCCTCGCGGGAGGGGTTATGTGCAAAAAGGCACACCCTCTTTATTTATCAACTGCTGAGGAGAGAGAGTGTTATCCATCACTCTTCTCTCTTAAAACTTCGTGAGCTTTTTTCTCCAAACCTCTCCGTAACCTAACCCTAACCCTAGGGCCAACGATGGCGGAACTGGCAACGGCGACAAGAGATTCGGCGACGATCACTCCGACAAGATGGCGACGACGACATCACCTTACCTCCAGCAACCTAATCAGTAGCAGCGACCTCACCCTGTCTCCAGCGGCGGAAACCGAACGAAGTTCTCCGACGATCTTCGAGTTGACGAGAGAAGAGTCCTGTGGCTTCTTCTTGTTCAACGAAGACTCGACTTCGATCTCGTGAGTAGATCTTAACAACTCTTCCCTAAATCGTTTGATTTGTTTTCAAATTTAATTAATTGGGTTCCTCTTCCTTGAAGATTCGAAAATGGGTCTCTGATTTGATCAAATAGATTCGACGGCGTTCTCGACGAACGACGACCATTTTCCTTGCCTCTTGACCGACCGGTCGAATTTTGGGTGAGTCCTTGATTTTCCCTCGAAATATTTTTCCTCTGTTCGATTCGTTTTTTTTGAATATTTTTGGCTTGAGATCCTAGATCGAGTCTATCCAGCTCTTCATTCCGGAAGAGATCGATCTTTCCACATCAATCTCTTGGTAAGTTTAGCTCGAGAATTATTGTTATTTTGATGGGTTAAGAAGTTCTCGGGTTAACAATCGATTGTTTCTACGATTGTTTGATTTATTGAACATATTTTGAGGAATTGATAGTTGGACTTAACGTGTGTATTGATCGGATTATTGACGATCGTACCTGACACTTGGGGCGTATCTACTGCGGACTCGTATCCTGTTGCAGAGTGAACTCCTTAAGGTAATTTCCTTCTTTCAAATACTGCTACTCAATTATATGGATGCTTGGGTTAATTCCAGTAATGTTCTTACATGTTTTATATTCGTTCTGGATGCGTGTTCGAGTTTACTTCTGAATGATGTTCGGATCGTGACCAAGACTTTGTTCGTGTCCTGATCGTGTCGTTCGTGTCCTGATCATGTTGTTCGTGTCCTGATCGTGTGGTTCGTGTCCTGTTCGGTGTTGTTCGTGACCATTGAATGATGATAGTAAGTCGGGGTGGATACGAGCTTGAACCAGGATTGATCGTGTTGGTTGTTGCTTTCGAATTCAAGTTTTAGTAGCCGTTAATTGAATTTGTTTGTCATTTCTTCCTGTTGGCAGTAAGCTGAGATTGGGAGATTGAGTTTATATTTGTTTGTCATTTCTTTCTATTGGCAGTAAGCTGAGATTGGGAGATTGAGTTTATATTTTGTTGTCATTTCCTTCGGTTGGCAGTGAGCTGAGATTGGGAGATTGAGTTTATGTTTTGTTTGTCATATCTTTCTGTTGGCAGTGAGAAGCTGGGTTTGGAGACTTTTGAATTCATATTTTAATTGTAATATTGGGTGTCGAATGCTGGAGGAATTTCTGTGTTAAGGAGTTAATTTAAACTAAGTTATAGTCTTTGATTTTGGAAGATTATTTTGAATCATATATGCTGTTTGATTCCTGGAGATGTCAGAGTGTAACTTTCCAAGTTACAGATTATGTACTCTATTGTCAAAAGAATGGGGAAACATTAGTATAAATTGTTGTTCCTGTAGATAACTAATTGTTAGCAGGGTTGATGAGCTGTTCCTATGGCTAAATTTGGTTAAAGCAATTTAGTAATAGATTTCGGTTTTGTGAATCTTGTTTCTTTAAGATTGTGAAGACTGAGATTTCTGGATCTAATTCCAGAGGCTGGTGCTATCATAGTAAACATGTGTTATATTTTTGGTTAAGAGTTTAAATTATAGAATAACTCTATTCAACCTGGTATTTATATCCTATATAGGTACTCTATAAATTCATGGTATTTTCTATATTAAATATAAATGGAAAAGTTTATTTTGTAAAACAAGTTAGCTTCTTAATAATAAATGGTGAATTGATAAGTAATTAGATTATTTAGTTAAAACCTGATTAGCTAGTGTAGTATTAGAACTTAACCAACTTGTACACGTTATCATTCAGGTGGACATAGAGACTACTATCTCCCTATTCCCGATCTTCCCGGAGCAAAGGCAAGTACATTCTATGGTCTTGTGCATTTCATTATATCCTGTGCTTTCTTGATTAATACACTGCAACACGTCATGTACTTTTTGGTGCTCATGTTCCTTGTTCTTATTACTTGTACCTGGGGTGGGAAAATATACTATCTATGTGACCAATCCCAAGAAACAACTCAGGTGTGTTTAGCTTAGACCCCGCAACGTGCACGCGGGTCCTAAGCCGTACCATTCATGCGCTTTCAGGTGCTTTAATGTGCTTTCATGTGCTTACCCCTAGTCGGTCACATCCTTAGTTATATTTCAAATATAGTACACACATGCAGGAGATATACCTTGTACTTATTTCCTGTGATTCCATGATACCATGTTCTTTCAGGTGCTTACATATCATGTTCTTTCATGTTCTTACATACCATGTTCTTCCATGTACTTTACACACTGTTTCTTTCATGTACTTATTCACATGTTCTTTCGTGTACTTTACATACCATGTTCCCTTGTACTTTCATATCATGATGTCTTGTTTATTACCTAGAATTTTACTTTGCTCCGCTCCTGACTGGATAAGTTGCAGGTATACTCGCAGGATATTATCCTACTCTATGGGCCAGAGCCCAGGATTTAGCTGGGCAGGATAAGGCTTAGCTTGAGGCTTCAGGTTTAGACTACTTAGCTTTACTTTGAGATATTGACTTTAGAGTTCATAGCACTTTTCATTCCTGTTGCTTCTGGTACATTATGATATCTAGATTTGTGGATTATGGTGATCATTCTGGGAAACGTTTTTAGATGCTGTGATTTCATACATGTTCATATTTATCTGGTTTGTTTTCCTAGCTTGGTACAGCTTACTTCGTCGTGTCTAACGATGAAGGCTGGGCGTGTCCGACTCGTGTCCGATTATTCGGGAGCGGGTCGTGACACGAGTGAATCACTTCCTTGTTAGGTGCGCATCACTTTCACGTCTCAGCACAGACACATCATGTCCTCGTCGTGAGCGAATTACTTCCTCATCAGGGGCGCATCACTTCCTAGTCTTAACACAGGCGCATCCCCACTCGAAGCAGTTATTGAGCAGAACGTGGGTTGGCAATTAATCCAAACTCGATACTCAACATTTTGGCAATTGATGTTGTTTTGAAGAGGAACACTGCCAGTAAGGTAGACGAGCCCGAACTACTCTGTCTATGGCGCATCTTAGTTCTCTGATGGAGTTTGTCCTCAAATTTGAAGATTCTTTGAACGAGGAGATCTACTACCCACAGCCTACCAATTCGCCAAGGAGGAGGCTCACAGCCGTAGAAAGCCAAGTTCATTTTTGAGATGAAGTCGGATGGAACGAGAATGAGCAAGTTCTTCTCTCTTCATAACACCCCTATTTATAGGCTAAGGCAGAACCAAACTCATGTGCCATGTGGCAGTCACTCCGAAATTAATGCGATAAACCTAGCATTAATAGCAATGAATCTGCCATCTTAAATTTCAACAGAGTCAAAATTATTAAATTCAAGCCTCGAAACACTCAAACAAGGTTGACATAAGGTGATGCGCCCATAAACTGATGCGCTCTTCAGAATGATGTGCCTCACAGCTAATGCGCTCCATGGTGCATGCGCTAGTCGGTTAGATGTGCCCTCCGTCGATGTACTCCATGATGCTTGCACTCCACAAGTGATGCACCTACATAAGCTCTTCACCCATCAAAGCATTTAATGCTAAATGTCAGAAGTCAGTCAGCAGCACCTACATAAGCTCTTCACCCATCAAAGCATGCGCCCATAAAGCCATGCGTCCAAATATAGCATGCGCCCATAAAGCCATGCGCCCAGACTTGC